>PVKS010002942.1:0-110605 GCA_004027875.1 Aplodontia rufa | reverse complement strand
CTATTCCACTCCTGGGTATCTTTCCAGGGGACTTAGAATCAGCACATTACAGTGACACAGCAATATCGATGTTCATAGCAGCACAATTTACTATTGCTAAGCTATGGAAACAATCCCGATGTCCCTCACTGGAAGAATGGATCCAAAAACTGTGGTACATTTATACCATGGAATATTACACAGCAATTAGAAACAATGACATTGCAGCCTTCGAAGGTAAATGGATGGCTATGGAAGCGATCATGATGAGTAAAATCAGCTTAACCCAGAGAACTAAGGGTCGATTGTCTCCACTCATCTGTGGAGGTAGGGATTAGACCCTGGACAATGAGAAAGTTGGTCTAGTAGCATGAGTTAAATCCAGATAAGATGTAATGCTTTACAATCTAATACTTTTTTTAGAGATATAGTGGGAAGGGAGGGATAAGGGAGGGTAATTGGGGGGGCCCTCCTGGGGATAATTGCAATATCCAGAATACATATACATTTTATATTATTTTGTTAAAATCTTGTAAGGTTGTTCAAAAATAAAAAAAAATCAAATGTCATCATTAACTTGCAATTTTTTGTTGTTGTTTTTGGTGGTACTGAGGACTGAACTCAGGGGCTCTAACACTGACGCACAAGATGAACTTGTGATCATCCTGCTGCAGCCTCCTGAGTTACAGGAATTACAGATGCACGCCACCGCACCTGGCAACTTACAGCATTTTCAAGTAACAGAAATTAATGTATTAAGACATTAGGGCAAATAAAAAGGCAGATAGGTATACCCACATCTTTTAAGTATATCTGGAAATGTAAAGACAAGCCAAGATACTTCACAGCATTTTTCTTTTTGGTACCAAAGTAGTTTGCCATGAGTTTCTTTTACTGTCTTAAAAAAAAAAAAAGAATATAAAAAACAAAGAGGTGGCCTAGTATAATATAAATAGAAAACCCAGCACTGGGTAGTGATGTAATTTTCCCACATATGTGGGAATGATTTGAATGACTCATTCAAGAATCTGCAGTTTGTGTTAAGAACCATTTCCTTTTTTAATATTTTAACTGCTCAAAACAGCATTTATAAGGAATAAAATTTTCAAAATAACTTAAATAACATACCATGTACAAGCCTAGCAGATTAAGTACATGAGTAATGAGAAACAGGGCAGGACCATTCAGAAAAATATATGAATAGTTAAAAAGTAGTTTCATTTAAAGAAATTCTAGGGGGCTGGAGCAGTTACAGCAAGGCACACGCCCGGCATGCGCCAAGTACACGGGTTCAAATCCTAGCACCCATGTACACAACAAAGCGTCAGCAAGAAAAGCTATGTGAAAAACTGATTCTCTCTCTCTCTCTCACTGTCCTTCTATCTTATAAAAAAAAAAAAAATCTAAATAAGGTAGTTTTCTAAAAAGTTGCCCTGGAAAAAAAAACTGCAATACAGAATCTTTTCCACAGGTTAGTGGTACAATGAAGCCATAATGATTTGATATGATCAGACTTTGACAGGAAGAAAGCTGCCAATTAAAAACATACACACACATTAAAAAAAAAAACTCACATATCCTTAAATGTTCTAGAAAAAGAACCATGCCAACTTCTGGTTCCCTTCTAAACTACCTTTGTTTTTGTATAATCAATAACAAAGTCTGTATGAGATTTTAAATAACCAAAGTAATATCATATGTGTGTCTGTGTGCGTGCACATATATAGTATAAAAAATCATTACCGTTCCCCTCCACCTAGAGTATGATCTCTAACACTTTTAATCAAGCTCCCCCAGAGTTATATATTATGTTCATGAACAGTTCAATCCATCTATTAGGGTGTCTAAAGAGTACTAACAAGACATTCTACCATATAATTATTTTTTCTTTCTTTTTTAAAGAGAGGAACAGTGGGGGCGGGGATTAGGTTTTTCATCTGGATTTCACTGCTTTGACACTTAGTTGTGTGCATAGTGCTGGTGTTTGAACCCGGGGTCCTCGCACATGACAGGGAAGTGCAATACTGCTGAGCAACTGCTTCAGCCCCCATAATTATTCTTAAGCATTTACCTACAAAAATCTCATACAAGAATGTTCATAGCTGCTTTACTCACACAAGTTGAAAATTGTAAACAACTTCAATATTCATTAAGAAAATGTACATAATCGAATATTGCTCAACAAATAAACAACTGATATATGCAATAACATAAATACATTTCAAAACACTATTCTGCCCCAAAATTCCATACTGTCCAATTACAATCATGGACTGGAAAGAGGTTTAAAGAACTTCTGATGTGACAAAATCAGACTACACATTTTAATTAGGGTGTTGGTTTTACTGTATATGCATTGCCAAAATTAAACTTTATATTTGGGATCTGGGCATTTTGTAATATATAATTATACCACAATAAATTAAAATTAACATCCACCAAAATGACTGATTTTGAATTAAACTAGACCAAGCCTATATATATAATTTTGGAAATGACAGTACAATTTTATTCATCTTCTTGTACAAGGTACAAAGGTTCTTTCCTCAAGGTCTTTTTTCAGATTTCAAAGTATAGATCTATGTAACTTAAAACATTAGAGCTAGATTTTAACTGGTAATTGCTATATTTTATATGGTTATATTCATATTTTTAACAGAATATTAATATTTGAAATTTAATTTGAATATTTTAGATACAGAGCTCCTATCATTAGCAAACAACTTACTTTCTCCTTTTCCAAATGCTTAATTTCTATTTCTATTCTATATTTAAAGCACTGATTAAAAAGTCACTGGACGAGTGAATTCAGAAACTATGGTACAGTGGAATTCTACTCTTCTATGAGTGAGAACGATATCATAGCATTTGCAGCCAACTGGATGGAAATGGAAAAAATTTTGCTGAGTGAAATATCCCAAACTCAGAGACTCCAGGGCTGTAAGTTTTCTCTCATATGTGGAAGCTAGAACACAATCGGAAATGGACTGCTAGTTGGCTAAGCTAATAATAACCTCAACATGAGTGACTATTTACACAAGCAGGGGGAACCTTGCCTATGACCCTGGGGGATGAAGGGAAGATGGAGGGAGGGGTGGGAGAGAATAGGAGGGATATCAAGGCAGTTGGAGGGAGGAAGTATGGGGGTTGTCAACCCAGCGGAGAACCTTCAACTTCCATGAAAAGCCAAACTAACACGGAGGTAAAGTATGGGGGAACATGGGATCAGGGAGACCCAAAGGGGGAATTCCATGGAATGCCATCAGCCTGGGCTTACTTGGTCATTATGCATGTGTTGATGACTGTATGGAAACGATTCCCTCCTAAATGTAAGACTATCCTGAATGAATTAAAAAAAAAAAAGAAATTTCAAAGCTATATTCTTGATTTTAAACAGAAACATTCCAGCATTGTGCATATAAGTGATAGGTAAACTGAAATAGTTCTTCTACTAAAGCTTGATTCTACTCTAAGTATCTTACATTAGGAATATGTGTTGCTTATTAATTGTTATCTTACAGACCATAATGTTTCCTAGATACTATCTTATTATAAAACCCAATCATAGTTGTTTGTAGGTTATTCTTTTCCTAATATTTATGCATTAGGATAAATTCAGTTATGATAAAACAACTAATAATTTCAAAAGCCCAGTAGACTAGAACGAAGATTTCTTATTCATACTATGTGTCTACAGATGGACAGCTGAGGGCTTCCTATGCCACCATTATTCAGGGTGGTGAAATCTCTACAACTGAGATATCACCTGTAACCACAGAAGGAAGAAGGGAATGAGGCAAATTTTGCACTGACTTGTGTACACTTTGACCCAAAGTGTACATTTATACTTACACTCTACTGGTCAAATCTAGTCATGCTTAACTTCAAAAGGGGCAAGGAAGTCAAGCAAGTACAACTGTACCATAATATCCCAAAGGAAAAGAAGCAAAAAGGTCAGTGAACAGTCATCAATGCTGTTCCATGTGACAATTAACAAGCAGAATTTAGCACTTATTTCTGGGGAATGCACGAATAAGTTCATAAAAAAGAATGTTCTAAGATCTCCTTCTTGCACATGTGTGACAAGCTTAAGGAATCATAGTTAATTTCACTGTATTTGGGCATTTATCACAACAAAATCTGCAATTTCCTTTGAAAGTAACCTTTTAATGATTGGTTTATTTGTTTTTGAACTAGGGATTGAACCCAGGTGTGCTTTACCACTGAGCTACATCACCAGCCCTTTAAAAAAAATTTCTTTTTAAAGATAGCATCTTGCTAAATTGCTGAGGCTGGCTTTGAACTTGTGATTTTCCTGACACAGCCTCCTAAGTTGCTGGAAATACAGGTTGGCACTGTGCTTGTAGTTGGCTGTATTTTATTCGTAATATTTTAGTTTCTCCCCTGCCTCACCCAGTACTGAAGATTGAACCTACAGTGCTCCACCACTGAGTTATATCCCTAACTCTTTTTATTGTTTGAGACAGGGTCTCACTAAGTTGCCCAGGTTGGCCTTGAATCTGAGATCTTCCTGCCTCAGCCATCAAGCAGCTGGGATTACAAATGTATGCCACTGTACCCAGCTTGATAAAATTTATAAAATGTTAAAAAGATATATTCCCCAGTGGTATATAGGATTCCTGACTTGCAACCCTGATGTTTTCCTGCTAGCAATGTAAAGTTTTCATCTATTGTACCTTTAATACTGTATTTCAGTCACTGGGATCCTTAAATACAATGAAGAAACCCTCATCTAAACATCCAAACTGCTCCAAAATCCAAGATATTCAAATGAAGGACACTTTAACTGGTAAATATGCAAACATTCAAAAACTAAAAAATTCCCAAATCTGTTCCCAAAGCCTTTTAGATAAGGGCTCATAATGGGTAGTTTATCTTCATATATCCTGTTGACATGTCTATAATTTTTTCTTTGCTTTACTAATTCAATTTTCTAGAATAATTCTGCTAATTGTGTTGGTCTCCTTATGCTGCCTTTCTTTCTTTTCAACCACAATTAATAAAAACATCAGTGAAGTTTTAGCTAGCTCATTGCTAATATAAACTATTTCCTAAAACTTTCATTTAGAAATTAAACCATGTCAAGGGCAGAGTTTTCAGCTAAGTTTATAGGGTCACTGTATTTGTATTTGTAAGTCTCAGCTTGTTTTTTCTTTTTTTTGTTCCACCCGTACTGGGGATTGAATCCAGGGTCACTTAACCACTAAGCCATATCCCCAGCCCTTTTATTTTCTATTTTGAGACAGGGACTTGCTAAGTTGCTTAGGGCCTCGCTAAGTTGGTGAGGCTGCCTTTGAACCTGGGATTCTCCTGCCTCAGCCTCCCAAGCCACTGGGATTACAAGATTATGCATCCTATAATAACGAACTGTAAATCCAAGTTCAATTGTGGTAGCAACATTATAAAATCTTCTAATCCATAACTTCTAATACCCTCAGTTAAGATAAACTCCCAGTATAATTCCAGAAGAGTATTAGAAAGGCTACAGTTAACTAGGCACAGTGGTGTATACCTATAGTCTCAGCAACTCAAGGGGATGAAGCAAGCAACTCCAAATTCAAGACCTGCCTGGGCAACTATCTGAGGTAGACCTCAGGGGTACAATTCTTTTGGGTTCAGCCCCCAGTACTCCCCCCACACACATGTAGTGGTGTTACAGGTAGGACACCTATAATCAAAGGAAAAATAATGGTAACTTGAGACAGAAGTTCCTCACATTAACAGCTACATACTTAGTAGTCCTAAACTAGTATGACCCAGGTTCCTCTTTTTTTTGGTAAGCCATCCTCATCATGGTTTGTACTTTGTAACATTAGATGGTTGTTGGTAGCTCCCTCCATCAAGCTTCCCTTCTAACTATTGGGAAACAGGAAAAGGGGCACACACTCCTCTTTGCAGGGCAGGATCTAGAGTTCCATGCTTCTATGTATAACCCACTGGACAAAATTCAATTGCATGACCAAACATATCTACCCACCAGGGGAGCTGGGACACCAGGGGCAGGAAGGAACTCTTATTACTAAAGGAAGAAAGAGGGAATGTATATTGGGAAACAATTAACAATCTCTCCTACTTGGAATAATAGGGGATAGGGAAGATGAGAAAGAATGTCCAAGAAGTCTGCCTGACATGTGGAAGGAAAACAGTACACAAAAAAAAACTTAAACAGACATTTAACATCTTTACCATGTCAAGTTACAAATTGTAAATCCAACCCAAAGCATTTTATAGTACAATTTTAAAACTAGAATGGTTAAAGTAGCAATCTTAGTAGTATAGGGGAAAACAACAACATACCCAAAACAGACAAATTAAAAAGGATCTGATTTTCTAGACAACTTAGCTTCCTATCTCTTACAGCAAGAATTTTTAAAAAGGGATTATAAAGAGGAAATGTCCAGAGTTTCAATTCTTTCTGTCACATTTCTTGGAAACTGTCTGTATTTAAACATTTTGGGCAGACACAGTGATGCACACCTGAAATCCCAGCGATTTGGGAGGCTGAGGCAGGAGGATCACAAGCTCTAGACCAGACTCATCAACTTAGGGAAGGCCTAAGCAACTTAGTGAGACCTTGTCTCAAAATAAAAAATAAAAAGGGCTGGGGATATAGCTCAGTGGTAAAGCACCCCTGAAATCCCTAGTAATATACCCCCCAAAAAATTATGGCCTACCATCTCCACCATAGTATTCTAAAGTAGAAGTCTTGGAACAATATCACTAAATTACTTGTTTACACTTCTCTTTTCCTCAAATACAGGCAGGTCTACAGCAGCATCTAAGCTGAGGAACAGAGGCTCTAGCTGAAGATGCATCCTAACTTCACAATAAAGTTAGTCATTCACATACTCATACTTTTCTCAAGCCCCTATCCTTGGTACCAGTTTGTTTTTCTCTGTATTTGAAATGACTCGTCCTCTTCTATAAACTGTTACTCAAACTTTTATTTATTTATTTTTTTGAGGTGGGGGTACCAGATATTGAACCAAGAGGCACTTAAACATTGAGCTACACCAAATTTTTAAATTTTTATTTTGATACAGGGGCTCACTAAGTTGTTGAGGCTGTCTTTGAACTTGTGAACCTACTGCCTCCAGCCTCCCAAGCCACTGGGAGATGTACACCACTGCACCTGTTATTCTTTCTTAAAAATGGTACTTCACTATAAATTCAACAGAAATCTCCCTTGGAAGTCACCACGTCCTTTGTGTTCTCATCATACTTGGGAGATCTGAAACACAGCTTTTACAACAAAACCTTGCTTATCTCATCTATTTCTCTCAATAACCAGTGCAGTGCTCAACTGACAAGTAACAGAAAAACCAAATGCTTAAGTCCTGCAAACTAGCATTTAAGTGGTTCTGTTACTTAAGGGATATGAAATCTTTTTTGTTTTTCTTTTCTAGATGTGGCATCTTAGCTAATTACCTAACCACTCTGAGCCTCAGTTTCCCCTTCTGTAAACTAGAAAAAATTACCTCCAAAAACAATGTGTTAATTGAGTAAAATTCGTAATTTCCTGATGCTTAAGAGAAAACTGCACCCAAATTAAAAAATCTAAAATATGGGCCAGAGCAATGGCTCAGTGGTACAGTGCTTGCCTGGCAAGTGTGAGGATGCGGTTTGGAACCCCAGCACCACATACACAATGAAGTGTTGGAGCAATGAAAGCTACATGAAAAAAAAAACAAAAATTAATTTTTCTCTCACTGTCCCTCTCTCTTAAAAAAAATACAATAGGCTATATCTGTAGGATTATAAGGGATGCTAAAACTATAATCCAAATGGGAATACAAACATGCCTTCCTGTAAAAACATAACTTGACGATATTAAACTAAATTTATTTTTTTTCCTTTGGGAAACACTGTTAATGCTAAACTAAAGATGGAAACCCCATAATCTTTAAAATACAACAGGAACATTAAATATGACATACCCATAGCAATCCCTTAAGCACATGATACAATTGATATGCTATGAAGAATGACATCTCAAATTCAGAATTACTTTTTCTTTTCTTTTTTTTAACAAGGTTACAAAAAAAGAAGGCTGGGATTCCCAAAATATTTAACAGTGGAATCACTACTAAATTTACATGTATGTTTTATATATTATTTCATTTGATTCTTAGTAATTCTGAGATATGTGGTATTTGCTTTTTGGGGAGCATTAAAGAATACTTAGTTTAGGGGCTACAGCGGTGGCTCAATAGTTACAGCACTTGCCTGGAATGTGCAAGGATGTGGGTTTGAACCCCAGCACCAAGTACACAATGAAGTGTTGGATCAATAAAGGTCATATGTAAAACTAAATAAAACTGATTATCGCTTTCTCTCTCTCCCACTGTCCCCCCCCCCTTTTTAAAAGAGAGAGAGGGACATTTGAGAGAGATAAAAGCAATTTTTATTTAGTTTTTCCTGTGACTTTCATTCCACTGACACTTTGTTGTATATGTGGTGCTGGGCTTTGAACTGGACTACTCACACACGCAAGACAAGCACTATAACCACCAAGCCACTGCTCCAGTCCCCCATCTTTAAAAAAAAAACAACAAAAAAACAAAACTTAGTTTAGAGATGAACAAAGTCTGGAGAAATTATGTGACTTGATTATAGTTACACAGCTTATTAACTATTATAGTCAAGCTTAGATTCCAGAGTCATTATCTCCTATTTATATTAGGACCAATAAAGGCACATAATTACAAGGTATTATTGCAGAGGTGTATGCTCTCTAGGTCACAAAGAAAACAAAAAGTAGGTGAAAAACCAAGAAGTATACAAGGCCTCAAAGAATGTGTAAATTATCAAGTCAATATAACAGGGTTTGCGTTCCTCAATGTCACCAATGTGTATGACCTGCATTAGAATTCCTGGGAATGGAGAGTAAGTCTTTCAAATCAGATTCTCAGCTGACTCTTAAAGCATGTTTGTGATTCAAATTCAGGAATATATGTATGAATTTATGAAGGAGAGGTCAAAATTGACCTATTTTTCAAATCTACCTAAACTGTTTCCCAGTATTTTCCTTATATTGTTTTTAAGAACAATGAAAGAATTTAAATTTAAATGATAGACACAAAAAGTGGCTTTAACTAGAAATGACACTAGTTTTAAGCAAATCTCATGGTGAAATCTTAATTTATAAAAATCATTTCAGACCAATTTTTTCTTCCTTTTGGTGGTGTTGGAGGTTACAACCAGGGTCTTATGTATGCTAGGTACATGCTTTATCACTGAACTATATATCCCTCACCCAATTTCACATTTTAACAGCTACTATAGAAGCTTAATACTTTGTTGGTTATTAATCAATGTTTAAGTAACATACAAGGTCAAATTTATGAATAATCTGATGATCTTAATGTGATTATACTGCCACCTACTGCTCTAATTTTTATTTTTTATTAAAGAGTGACAGAGAGAGAGAGAGAGAGAGAATGAATCAATTTCATTTAGTTTTTCACGTGGCTTTCATTGCTCCGACATTTTGTTGTGTACATGGTGCTGGGGTTCAAACTCATGTCCCTGTGCATGCCAGGCAAGCACCATAACCACTGAGCCACCACTCCAGCCCCCTGATGCAATTTTTAAAGTGACACTATCATACTATTAGAATCTGGTGGGAGGAAAAAAAAAAAAAAAAAAAAAAAACAAACCAAACCAAACCCCCAAACTATCAGAACCATAGTTTTGTGGTAGGAACAACAAAACATTGCTTTACAAATTGGTCCTGCTTGACCTTGTTCACCCTATCTGCCCTAGTCCCCCAATATTCTTTCAATTAAATGATCTATCTTTTCTTTTAATCTCCACGATGCACCTTGGCTATTTGCTTATTACTGTATCTATGGATAAGTAAATTGCTATACAGATCTAATATATACTGATTTCTAATATGTAAAAACCTTCACAATCCTTATCTTACTCAGAACTTATAACAATCCATAGGAAAAGGTACAATGTAAATAAAATGGACAAAAGCCACCATAAAAAAAAAATTGGTCCTTCTTGAAGTTACCACCAGTACCTTAAGGGTCATCAGTAAAATTAGAGAAGTAATGCCAAGTGATATTTATCATGTCTAAGATAAAACTCCTATAATTCAAAAAAAAGGGGAAAGTCAATTAGGTAACTACTCAGCATTGCATAGTTATGGAAATAGCACTAAAAAGTCCTGAAAAATCAAAAACTACATGAAACCAAATATTGTACAACTAAATACTGGGAGAAAACATCAAATAAACAAAGCACAAATTAGAAAATTAATGAAGTACAGGATAAGTACAGGATTATCCAAAAACCTGAGTTTCAGTTTCTTAAATTGGTAATTTAACTGCTGACTATTCAAACTGCTTATTCAATAAATACAGTATAAAGTAATAAGTTTTAGTGTAAACTTATTTTTTTTAAAAGAGAGGGACAGTGAGAAAGAATCAATTTTACTTAATTTTTCATGTGGCATTCGTTGCTCCAACACTTCGTTGTGTACGTGGTGCTAGGGTTTGAACCTGCATCCCCACGCATGCCAGGCAAGCACCATAACCACTGAGTTAGGGCTCTAGCCCCCACTGTAAACCTTTATGGCAAGGACAATCATACCATGTATACTAACATTACTTATAAGGAAAAACCAGAATGCCGTGAACATCAGTATCTCAAATACAAAAAAAAGTCAAAATAGTATACCCTTAATGGGTTGCAAAAGTTTTGCCCAGTTTGATTTCTTTCATGTTTCTTTAGTATAAGAGGTATGAGGTTGAATTGAATTGGCAACAAAGAACATGCTTTTAAACTAGCAAGATGATGAAAATTCGATTACATATAAAGTACTATCTAAATTTATTACTGACCCAACAATAATATATGTGTGCATACACAAGGAGTATCATTTTCAATTAAGCTACATTCAACTTCATTTGCTTGACATTCTCAGCAAAACACAGCTTTGTTTTCAGACTCTTCTTTACCCATCCTTGTTTAGTCACAGAATAAATTCTTAAGACAACATATCACACAGCAGCCTATTGCATATTTTGTTAGTTATATTTTGTCAGAAAAACCAATATCACAAAGAAATACAGCTATAAATCACAGAGAGGGCATCTTATGGAACTACATTTTTAAAATTTCTGACCTGAAAATTTAACCTAATATCTTTTGCTGGAATAAAATATAGCTTTGATGCCGGTGTTCAAGACTAATAAGTCAGTAAGGCAAAGCTAAGAGAAAAACGTGATTTCCTGTAGTTTGGTGCAGCAGAAAAGTGAAAGTAAAAATTAGGAATACCAAGTAGGAGAGAACAAGAGAGCATGTGATCTTATGAATTATCTCTTCTTTCTTTAGCTGATTAACCCTACTCAACTATCTTGCTAGTTATTAAAGTGGAAGTGAGGATCTGTAAAAGAACAAAATGTAAAAAAAAAAAAAAAAAAAAAAAAAAAAAAAAAAAAAAAAAAAAAAAAAAAAAAAAAAAAAAAAAAAGTGGAAGTGAGGCTGATGAACAGCTGGAAATATAATGAAGTATTTTTGCACTACTTCTTTTTAAAGGGCCTCAGAAATTGAGAAGTTAGCAAAATTATCTTCAGTTTTAAGTCTGTCTCACTCTTACATGTTATTGATTTTACCTTAATACTTTGGAGGAGGAATTAAAATGCACTAATTTAACTCAAGGAATAATAAATATTTTCTACAAAGGGTCATATAGTAAAAATTTTGGGCTCTGTGGGTCAAACGCTAAAATTGAGAATATTATGCTCGCATTTACACAAAAGAAGATCCACTCATTTTTTATTTATGAAACTTAAAATGCAGTAATTAAGGATAATTTATTATGTCTCCTAATTAAAAGAATAAAATTATTTCTGCTCATAACATATAAGTTACTGGGAGTTCAAAGTTAGTGTTTCCTGCCATCAAAATCAATTATAAATGTTCACCTGTCAAATCCTGACACAGTAATGACAACCATATGATTTTAATTGAGCATATTTATTGCTTGGAAGGCAATTATAGGATTTTAAATTCTTCTAACAGTCTCCTTTTCATATGTTGTTATATTGTCCATTAATTGCTTTTTCTTTTTTTTTCTTTTTTGTGGTACTAGGATTGAACCTAAGCCCTTACACATGCTAAACAAGTTCTTTACCATCTCCAGCCCTCTTTAAAATTTTATTTTGAGACAGGATATCCTAAGTTGCCCAGGATAGCCTAGAACTTGAGATCCTCCTGTCTCAGCCTCCTTAGTGAGTAATCCTTTCAATTTAAGGTTAGAGAAGTTTCTTAACTGCACAGGCAAATGGATTTTGAAACATAAAAATTTCCTTTATACTTGCATTCAGGTCTGACAAATACTGCTGAAAACAGAATGAGATAAAAAAATAACAGCTGCAAATTTGTGATGTACTGAACATCTTGTTTTCACTTCTGACAGCACTACCAAGTATATAAGAGCAATCTGACATTATTTTGATTCAAATGATGGTAGTAGTCATCAAACTGACTTTACTGCTCTGCAGGTTTCATATATAAGCACTGTTTCTCCTTGCAATTCTAAGTATAATTAATATTAATTTATAAATATTAGTTAGTCTACAGCAAAAAATAATTTCCAAAGTCATTGAGTGTTCAATATCAGTAATTGAAGGTAGTACCATTCAGAATGATTTCAACCTTGAATTTAAGCTCAAATGAAGAACACACAATAACTTTGCCACTGCTAAGCTACCAAATCACCACATGGTAGGGCGAGTAGGACATACAGCATCTATTTCTAACAACAAAAAAAAAAATTGCAGAATTATTAAGTCCATGAGAATGAATGAAATTCACCATCAACACTACTGGTTTAATAAAAAACAGATTAAAATCTTTTCTACAAAGTATCTGCTAAGGAATAATATACTTAATAACCACAGGCCTTAAGCACTTTACATATTTAAATTTGTCCAAGTAAGTCTTCTGATCCACACATATTTTTACCACTATCAGGTATAAAATATCTTAGCAGATTCCACTTCATGTATAATGATTTGATATTTTTACAACTTCTTTGAAATTATTTTCTCCTCTATTTGTTCCCTGAAGACAACTCATGGAAGTGAATTCTTTTGTCACTTCAAACTCAGTATTGACTTGAATAAACTACTGAAATTTATTTAGTAACATCTGTATAGTCATCATGAGCAAAGGAAATATATTTGAAACAATTTGCCCTGATTTTTTACCTGACAACTGAGGATGTTCCCAATGCCCTCAACTCTTTTATTTTTGGGGTACCAGGGATTGAGTCCAGGGGTGCTTAACCTGTAAGCCACATCCCCAGGCCTTTTTATTTTTTGAGACAGGGTTTAAATTGCTTATCAACATCCTCCACTCTTTAAGCTAATACTCTTGCTGTGAAGCTAATAGTCTTAGATAAATTTATTTTCTCTGGACATATTTCTTCAGCTGCTTCAATCAAACACAAATTAATTAACTCATCATCAGTAAATGGTTTTTCTTGCTTGACTTACAAATAAGCCATCCAAGATTTATTTAGTTGAAGCTTCACTTTTATTCTAGAATATTCTATTCTACATTTTTTCTTGACCATTTTACCTGAATTAGAGGTATTGTGATTAAAGGCTTTATATGGTAATGTTTATGTTTAATGCAGTCTTTTAGCACAGATATATTATCATTATGTAATAAACACAAACCACTGCTATCTTAATTTGATAACAAAATAATTCACGTGCCACTGTGACTTAAAAGAATGATATTCATAGTTCACTTTTCTTGTTTTGACATGATGGGTATGCAACGGTAATACAAATAAATAAATGTTGCAATATGGCAATATGCACAACACTCAAAACACTGTTGAGTTATAATCACATCGCTGTAATTTGTTGTGTGCTGAGTAGCTGAAACAAGTAGGAGACCACAACATGATTTGTTGCAGCTAGTAAACTGATTTTGTAATGTGAAAGCAAGTGAGTATAACTGTTTTTCAATAAAACTTTAATTTTTGGATTCTCAAATTATAATTCTGTATTATTTTCTTGTGTCCCAAAATAGTATTTTTTCCCTTAACTATTTAAAAATGAAAAAGTCATTCTTAGCATGCAGGCCATATAAATACAGGAGCTGTCTCATGTTTGTCATCCCTAAATTGAAATCATTTTACTATGAAAGGTAAGGTAGGATAGAAATCTGGTTCCCAGGGGCTGGAGTTGTGGCTTAGCAGTTTCGGTGCTTGCCTGGCAAGCACGAGGACCTGGGTTCAAAACCCAGCATCACGTACACAACTAAGTGTTAGAGCAACTAAAGCCATGTGAAAAACTAAAAATAAAAAGTTGTTTCTCCCTTTCTCTATCTCTCTCTCACTGTCCCTCTCTCTTAAAAGAAAGAAAGAAAAAAAGACATAAAGAAAGAAAGAAATTAAGAAAGAAATCTGGTTTCCATGTACATAATGGAGCCAGACTGCCAGACTACCTACACCTAAGTTTCCTCATCTGTAAAATGAAGATATTAGTATTTACCTTACAGGTTTGTTGTGAGGATAAACACAACAAATAGTACCCTAGTCAAATGCCAACATATTACCTGTTAATATTATTGACTAAAAATACAATTGCATATGGATCTCAATTAATATTAGCAACTCTAAGCTTCAAAACTCCCATATAAGCAAGTAAAGCTTTTTAAATGAAAACATCCTTTGAGTAAGACAATTCCACAATACATCTCTACCAATGTTTCTGTTATACTTCTCAGGATCTTACTAGAATTTTCATTTTCAGGTAATGAAAACTGCTGAGGGCCAGGGCAGTTCAGTGGTACAGTGATTGCCTAGCATGGGCAAGGCCCAGGATTCCATCACTACTACCACAAAAAACAATATGCAATCAATAAATTGATCAGTGTACACCTGTTGTCAGGTGCTGGCTACAAGTCTACCATAAAAATAACTACTATAAATTTTTGCTGCATATCTACATTGATTACTTAGTAGGAATAAAAGCAAAATTTTAAGAAATGGTATATCTGAATAACGTTAATTTAAAGTAGACAGTCATCACCAATTCTGGTTAAAAGTTAAAACTAATCATTTTTGTTAATTAAAAGGCATCAAATAAGACAGTACAGATACACTCATTATTCTAAAATCAAATTTTTACTTTCCAAAGTATACAAAAACCAAGAAAGTTAGATTGTTACTTAATATGCATATGTGTTGCTCCTCTCTTAAACTCCCCACCAAATATTTAAGATTAAAGACTTCATTTCTTTTTGATCCACTCCCACCCACATTATGAAAAATGCACTGGTTACACAATAAGATATGATACCTCTAGATTATTTTACTCCTATTTCCATCTCTTAATTTTTTGTTTTACAGTAAATATGAATTATGAGTAGGGGGAAAAGTAAAAAAAAAAAAAGGTTTGCAAAACATACAAAAAAGCAAAGAATTCTAAGAAGTGGTTTATATTAAAACCATAAGAGCTACTTACCTACAACCAGTCCACATTCAGGACAGATCATATCACCAGCTCTGTAATCTTCCACTAAAATTGCATCTGGATGGTTTGGACAAGTGACTCTTGGAAGAGCATCCAAACTAAACGGAAAAAAATTATATTTTTATATCCTCACAACCATCATGTAACAAAATAGTATTCTGGGGCAAAAAAAGATTTTGAGCACTTTTTCAATACTGTAGGTACACAGAAGCTAAATATTCAAAATAAGCATCTCATTTGGGTTAAATTCTAGCTAGTAATTAGCAGGTAAATTCCATTAGAATTATTTTTTATAGTGATTCCTGATTTTCAGACATAAAAGGCTTTCAAAACTTAAACAGAAAACAAGTGTTTCTTAAAAGGCAAGCTACGAAGATTTTAAAAAATCTTGATTAGTATAATAGATTAGTATAATAATAACTAGTCACTATAACAGCCTGCCGTGTTTACATATAGCCATCTGGTTTGTGCCCTTCACAACTTCTTTCTTTGATTACAAAATGTATTTCAGCTCTGTTTTTCTACTTGCTAGTCACCTCAGTAACAGATTTTGAAGCATACACTGAACCCAATAGGTATATAAATGAAAGATGGGAGCTGGAGTGGTGGCTCAGTGACTGGAGCGCTTGCCTGGCATGCATGAGGACCTGGGTTCAAACCCCAGCACCACGTATACAACTGTCAGAGAAACAAAAGCCAGATGAAATAACAAATAAAATTGATTCTCCTTCTCTCTTAAAAAAAAAAACAAAAAAACTGACGGTTAGTAGATACAGATCTGCTGAACTTAACACCTGATGATTTTATGTAATCCAGAATTTAATTTTTTAGCATTTAAGAACTGGTTTCAAAGCTAATCTATTTAATAGTATGATATTAATAATCTGCTCCATCATTTTATCTTGAAGAAAGCAATTTGGGGAAGACAACCTTAAATAACCTGACAAAAATGAGCATTAAAAGCAACAAAGAAAGACACTTAACACAAATTTAATAATTATTTCTGGGAAGTATGACCTCACAATCACATGCATTTGCTATCACTGACTTTCCTTTTAAAAACTCACTTTCGGTAATAGTAATACAGTAAATGATTATGTTATGGCCACCACAAACATACATCTAAAAGACAAAAATCAACTATTCTTATAGTATATAAATAGCTACATGTAGTTTTGAATAAAGTTTCCCATGATACCAAATACAACTCAGAATGTTAACTATGACCTTAGAAGGTGAAATGGAAAACTGATAAAATCATCAATAACCCCCAAATTTATATAATTAAGCTAATGAGAAAATAATGTGGATCTTCTCATTGGGAAAACAGGAGTTAGAGAAACTGCTTTATATTTGTATTTATGCCATAAATTTATTAGGAAATATTTTAATAAATTATGAACAATAAAAGTGAAAGGTATAAATACATCAAACTATGTTAAAACAAAGAAAATGATATCAGAATAACTGCAATTACAAATGAATAAAATAGGAAAGTATATGGAACACAGCAGACAAAAGACTGATATAATATTTTGACACTTAAAAAAGTAGATAGAAAACCTTATAGTGCGCATGTAAATTATAGAAACATCTTCAAGATATGTGAAGAGTAACTTAGGAATTCTATACAACATTGAAAAAGCATGAGCTAGATAAAAGCAGTAACATGTATGAATCTCAAAATATTTATCAAGAACTAGATGGAACACATATACTATTTATTTAAGCTTTAAAATGGGCAAAACAAAATCTATGGTGTTAAAGTTAGGATGTGGTTTTCTTTTGGAAGGAATAATTGCTGAGGACACAAAGGAGTCTTTACCAGAGTCATAGCCAGTGCTATGATTTCTTAACCTGGGTGGTAGCTATGTGTATATGCTCACTTTCTAACTGAACTGGACACTTAAAAGGCAAAGAGCAAGGTTGCAAACAGGGTTTTTACATAAGGACACTTTTTGAGGGGAAGAGGAGTTAAAACTATAAGCCTATGTTTGTTAAAGCATGCTCACTAGGAAAACACCAAGAAAGGTAATGATCGCTGCTATAGGGAGAATTAATTGGCTAGAAGCTAAGGGAGGAGGAAGATGACTTTTTACTGTAAAGTCTTTTGTACATTTGCTTTACATGAGCTACCTATTCAAAATAAAATATAGTCAACTTTTAATTAAATTACCCACATATGTAAAAGAGGACCAAGAATGAGGTTGTAGAGGAAGTAAAGAGAAACAATAAGGAGAGAAACCAACACCAATGACATTAAACAATTTAGACCATCAAGGTGCCAGAAATCTCTTTTTATGGCTATCATATATTGGGTGCTTGCTGTGTGCCTAGTGCTACACACTATGATCAATCTTCAAAAGAAGCCTGCAGGATAGGAAGTATTTCCATCTTAAATATTACCATCAGAAAATGATTTGCCTGAAGTCACAGAATAAGTGGTGGAGCCTAGATTTGAACTAAAGAAAATGTGTTCTTTGTGAGAAAGTCAGAAATTTCGCAGCCTGATAACTACATCATCCTCAGGGAAACAAAAATGCTAAAGGTATAAATCTAACATTTACCTTTCTTTGTTTTCACTGGTAGAAAAACTTGAGAGATGAGTAACTGCAATGGCATATAAATTTGAGAGCTGAATGTCTAGAAATATTTATTTCAAAAGAATTGTTTTAAATGAAGAAAGACAAAAGAAAGTGAATTAAGTAAAGAATCTAATCAATGAATTTACTATGTGTAATATTTACTGTACCATTTTACAAATAAAATTTTATGTTCTATTACTGTATACAAAAGCTGTGCCTAAGTATGACCACATTTATCTCCCAGATCTACTGTCCTAAAAGAATTTAAGTAGTATATGGATAATTTGGGGAAGCTGAAGTTTCCCACTTACCTGCAAGGAAGCTTTACCTGAACCACACCCAGACAGAATGAGCATTCAATCACAGAATCAGTAAACAAGGGTGTCACTGGCTTTATTTCCAAATAAGAAATTAGCTAAAGCTGCTCCCCACCTTTCCCTTCCTTTTGCGAACAATGCTTTTCAATGGTGAAATTAATTGCACAGATGATACCAGGATCAAAAATACAATACTGTGCCAAACCTGCCTTCCAGAAGGTAAAGAACTTGGCTACTTTTAGTCCATCATGAGTTGAGGAGAGGACACCTGTATTATAATACTAGTATCTTAAACACTACGCTTATCACTAACCTTGGAAAAGTCAACAGTGGCATGACTCAGTTTACACATATGCAAAAAATACTAACATCTACCTCATAGTGGTAATGAGAGATATAATTAGGGTCTGCAAGCATTTTTCAGGTCACAAGGTTAAATGCTGTCTCGGAGGGCACTGCATACATTTCCTGTAGATATGCGTACATTTAAAAATATATTAGTGACATCCTCGCATATGTAAATAATTTTCAGCAGTTAAGACTTCTAAGAGTACGCAGACAGCAGCATTTGTTAAAAAATAAAAAATCCTTGAGCAGGAAACTGATCAACTCTTCGGAAGTGCCTTAGCTTCCACTTTCGGAGGGCCACTGCGATGGTAATCGGTTGCTATCCGGTTGACCAATGCTGACGTTCCCAACTTTCGGTCAGACCGAAAGGGACTTGGAAATCCGTTTCCCGCTCTTCGAAAGGTAGGAATTAGGGACCCTCGGGTTGGGTGGGCCAAAGATGGAAAAACAAGCGTAGAAAAAAATTAACAAAAAAAATACAGTTGAAATATTCGCAAAAGACGCGAGGCCAGGGGCTGAGGACAAGGGGAAACACAGAGGATAGAACCTGGATGAGAGGACAACCTAGGACGCTGAGGTAACGCCGACGGATCAGCACCCCCTGCGACACCCCTGACAGTCCTGCCGTCTGGGAAGTGCCTTTGTCCCAGCCGGCCGGTCCCGCCGCCTTTCCCCCACCTCCCAGGCTCTGTGGTCGACACCGCTGCCCCGCAGGTGACCTAGAAATCCCCGGCGCTCGTCGCCCGCCCCTCTGCTCGCCGTGCTCGGCGAGGCTTACTAACCGGCTGGTTGACGCCATCTTCGCGGCCACTATGGCTGCAGCAACAACAGCTGCGCTGGAAACAGGAAGAGACTGTGGCGACCAGACGCGCCGAAACCGGCTTTTATAGGAGAGTCACCCACGCAGTCGTAATAGGGCGCGGCTACGGGTCGGGAGAAAGGCCCAAAATAATGAGATCCGGTGCCTTACGTGCTTTGCTTTTTCTTTTTTTTTTTGTACTCCGATTAAGTAATTTGCTAATTTTCGGACGAGTCACAGAAATAGCCAGGAGAAGTCTCACTGGAACACTGCAAACAGATCGCATCATAGCTACTCTTATTCTGACCAAGTTAAAGCTAGAAGAAAACCCTGGCCTTGTGGAGAGGGCAAAGTCCTTATCCCTACGGCCTAACCATTCCGGTTTCCACCCTCGGGTCAATTACTCCCGTTTGAGTGATCTTTCTTGCCCCTGGGTGTGATTCTTTTTTTGCTAAAGAGAAATTAGCTTATGTCATTCAGAACAGGTGTCAGTTCCAGCTGTATCGTCACCTAGCGTGCTGTGCCTGCCTAGTCACGTCCTTTAGCTCATCAGCATAAAGGGTAATAGTATCTGCCTTGCATACTCTTAGAATTGGCAGGAGATGAAACAAAACCATGTGACAACACTATGTGCAGTGCGGCAGAGACATGGGCTCTGCTCTGAAAGGTGGGTTTTTTTTTTGTTGTTGTTGTTGTTTGCTTGTTTTTTTTTAACCCCCCCCCCACCATGGCCTTTGCAAATAGCTGATTGCTAAGTATAAGTTGGCGGAACATCTAAATATGGCACAAGATCCCTAGATTTATTGACCGAACCAACCTCAAAGTGGTAGTAATAATAACATTTTGCTGAAAATGAACTACCCTTAGTGATGAAATTGTAGGAAAGGGTGCTTTGTGGTTTCTATGGGGATGAGGACTCAGCTATAGTGACCTCTTTGTTCATTTTGGAATGGGACTTGAATGCCTCTGAGCACGCATTGTTTTCTTGAGCACAGGTAAGAGATACTAGCTAGCTTCCTTATCAACCCACATTGTTCTGCCTACATTGACTGCCTAACTTTTCCTGCCTCACATTTTGTTACCATTTTTCTTGGAAGTAGAAAGGAGAACCAGAAGCTTTCAGATCAAGAATAATGAAGGTACCGTGAATCTGTTAAAAAAAAATATGGAATGCTACACGAATTTGTGTGTCATCCTTGCGCAGGGGCCATGCTAATCTTCTCTATGTCCTTCCAATTTTAGTATATGTGCTGCAGAAGCCAGCACCTTTGTCTCTTTTTCCAAAATCTCAAATTCTGTAATTCCATAATAGAAAAAATAACTGTACTACTGTGGTTCTTTTTTTTTTTCATAAAATTTGGTAAAGTTTTAAAAATGCAACCCATTTCATCTGTGCCATTTGCAATCTGGAAAAGACCTGGGGATGCTCCACCCCAAACTAGCAGAAAATTTTTATGGTAGAGTATCTTTTCCAGAGGAAAAAGAGGAGGAAGGCAACCAGGCACCTGGTAAGGATCAAAAAAAAGGATCTGGTACCTGGTGAATTCACAGTAGGTATTCAACAATGTTGGCTGAAAGAAGAAATCATCAAAGAAATTTGACAGTATTTGATTAAATTACTCCTGCCTCACTCAGAGTGACTTTATCTGTCATAATCTTTTAAGGATTTCTTTTATATTAAAATAGAAAGTTGCTTAGCCAAGCCATTCCTTTTTTGTTGTTGTTGTTGTTAATCTGGCACTGGCAATTTATAAAGCATTTTCATTAACATTATACTATTTAATCTTTATTTCTGATCCTGATATTAAAATACTTGCATATGAAAAGCTAGGTTTTTATCACTAAGGAATCATGATTAGTCAATCATTTATCAAATCTTCTGGTTTGTGATCATTGATATTTTATTTAAATTAAGTACATAAATTAATTAAAATAATTTGATGATTATAATTGTTTAAATGAACTCATCTTTTTTAACTTAAAATTTATTTTGCTACTGTGAAACCACAACTTGATATGATAATTGTAGTACTTTTGAAGCATAAAATGTATAACATACCTAATTAATGATTTAAACTGTTTCATGATCTACTAGATTTACCTTTTTAAAAAATGTTTTTAAAAACTTCATTCAAATTCATCTGCACAAGAGTACACTGTTTTTAGTACTTTTATCCACTTGTGCACCCAGCCCCACAGTTTCAGCTCATTTCTGTCACACCAGTAATATCCTTCATGCTGGTTTATAGTAAGACTCTACTGCACTCCCTGTTCCAGGAACCACTAGTCTACTTTCTATAGATTTGTCTTCTCTGGACTTTTCATGTAAATGAAATCACACCATATAATATCTTTTGTGTCTGAATTCTTTTACCTGGCATAATATCTTGAAGGTTCATTATATTTATCTCATAGCCTCACTTTTACAAACAATGATACATAAATGTCTGTTACAAAAATATCCAGATGGTGATGGTGAAGAAGATGGGAATTTTCTAACTTAAGCAAGGTTTGAAAAATACTTGTTTGGAAACTTTAAAACACATTCTTTTGGACTGGAAGAACAGAGGATTCAGCAAAATGTATGACCGGATCTGACTCGAGTCTACAGGAGATGGGATGAGGCACCCAGTTGCTATATTTCTTCTAGAAAAGTGAAGGTTTTTCAAAGGTTCAAACATAAATATTAAAGATAATAATATGATTAATCATCATTAATGTATATATCATCATGATTAAACAGATTTCGCCACGTTTGTTTTATGTATCCTGTTTTTCTCCCTTTGTTAGTGTTTTTTAAATAAATTCCATATATCATCATGACCCATATGTGTGTTAATGTACATTTCTAAAAAATAGAGACTTTTGAACTTTTTTTTACATAGCACTAATCTTACTAAATTATGAATGATAGCATATCACAACAAATTTTTACAGGCAATTGTCCTGGGCTTGTATCTTGATGGTTTGGTTTCACCAGGAAGACCCAAATAGGGTCTTATTGCTATTGAGAAGCAAGCATTGGATGCAACCTTTCACACTTGCAATGTAGAGATACCCCTCCTCTCTACATACTCCTCTCTGGTATTAAGTGCCTATGTTGTAGGGCATAGAGGCAGAAGGACTGAGATGGCAGCAGGGCATCATAGAAACTTAAAATCAATGTAGATAGCTCATAAATTAGAAATTGGTTTTAATTACACCTATATCTAATTTTTTTCCTTATCAGTTATTTTCTGGGTGGGATAAACCATAATACGTAGATTTTACAGTGCAAATTTCCAGGGTATTATTAAAAGCAGGAGGGTATATTTATTGATATGTGTGCTAAAGAATTACATTAATTATACTATAGTGATATATGTATACTCATTCATGTTTATAGCTGCACAATTTATAATAGCCAAATTATCAAACTAACCTAGGTGTCCATCAATGAGTAAATGGATAAAAAAAGTGAGCTTTTTTCAGTCACAAAGATGAATGAAATTATATCATTTGCAGGAAAATGGATGGAATTTGAGAACATTGTGTTAAGTGAAATAAGCCAAACTCATGAAGTCAAGGGTTGTATATTTTATCTCATGTGGAAACGAGAGAGGAAAAAGGAAAAGATAAAAAGGGAGACGGTATCTCATGAAAATCAAAGGGAAATCAGTAGACCGGAGGAAAGGGAGTAGGGGAGGAAAATGGAAAATAGTGGGGAACAATATCGACCAAATTATATTGTTATATCATGTGCATGTACAAATATATAACAATAAATCCAATTATTATGTATGATTATAATGTGCCAATAAAAATATGGAATCAAACAGGAGGGTATGTTAAGAATAACACACTGCTCGAACTCCTAACACTGTGTTTTAGAAGTTTGGTAGCAGGGAATCAGAGACTGTAAGGAGCACATCTCTTCCCTGGAGGATCTGCAAGAATTGGTTGAATTCTTTGAAGTAGGCTTGAGGTTTCTATGCATCAAGTGCTTTAGCAGGTATTTCATGTTATCTGCTTCTTGGTTGTCTTGTCAGGCAAATATTATTATTTTCCTTCTAAATGGTTAGAGAGGTTGAGTAGGTAAATTTCCCAGGGTCACACAGTAAGTTAGAGTTGTAGGGAGAATTCAAAGCCAGAGATGATTGACTAAAAAATTCCCCTTCTTCTATGTACGCATGCATACAATGTAACTGTTTACTGTTAATCCTTATTTCTAGGCCCAAATCACTGTGCCTTGGGAAATACAGTATATTTGTACAAGTGTTCACTACCTTTTTAAAAAAACATTAGAGAGGGAGAGAGTGAGAGAGAAGAGATAATCAATTTTATCTACTTAGTTATTATTTCATCTGGCCTTTGTTTCTCCAACAATTAGTTGTGTATGTGATGCTGGGGTTTGAACCCAGGTCCTTGCACATGTCCAGCAAGTGCTTGAACTGCTGAGCCACCACTCAAGTCTCTGTTCACTATCTTTTTGATCCCTTAACAATGGCAATAGAGCTTTATTTCAATTCAGGTAGATGTAGTAGCAAAAAGCAGTAATCGTGGTTTTAATGATAATATCAATCATTCATATTGAGATTATTATGTGCCAGAAACTATTTTAAGGTTTTGCATATATTTCCTCTTTTAATCTTTCCAACAACTCTATAACTTGGGTACTATTACTATCGTTGTTTAATAGAGAAATAGAGGCACAAAATGGTCAAGTAACTAATTGGAAGTCACAAGGTTAGTATGGCAGAGCTAAGATTAGTACCCTGGCAAGTTGACTCCAGAATCTTTGCAGATGCCGCTTGATAGCAACCACACATACAGGAATTTAGATTTAGAGTGTTTAAGATCAGGGAATGGATTTAGCAAGCAATGAACCTACAGCAATCATTAGGGCTTGATTTTATGGGGCAGCTGTGAGCTAAAATATTGTTGCCAGTTGTCCACACAAGAGTACTTGAGTCTGTCAGACCATGTGCTACCTAAGCTGAAATGTGCCTGGCCCATGTCCCATTTCTAAATGTACCTGCCCGAATGATCTTGAATTTAACTGTTCCACTTGTTTGCTTACTGATTTATTTAAAACTTTGATTTATTTGTAATGCATCCTTCATTTGAGAATAAAGCCCTGATCTTTTCTTTGGGAAAATCTGGCAATTTACCCAAGTACTATAGGTTTAAAACATTAACCATCTATAAATAGAAAATATTAATTGTCAGTTATCCCCTTATTGAATCAGGGAGGAAGATTGTTAGAAATTTACTTTTTACTTCAACATTCATTGAACAGTATTTTCTTTTGAATTTTAAATTTATTGAAAAAACAAAACAAAGTAAACAACCCTGAAAGTTACACATTAGCAATTTGTGACATTTTTTCTTAAAAAGAGGAGAGAGAGAGCGAGAGAGAGAGAGAGAGAGAGACACTGAGAGAGAAAAAGAGAGAATCAATTTTATTTATTTATTTTTAATGTGGCTTTTGTTGCTCCAACACTTTGTTGTGTACATGGTGCTGTGGTTTAAACCCACATCCTCACCCACACCAGGCAACCATAGTAACCACTGAACCTCCACTCCAGGACCAATTTGTGACTTTTTATATTAGTATTTTTCCTAAAAAAAATCATTGTGCATTAAGTATGTGACTTCAAAAGTTTTACTAGACAGAGCTGGAGCAGTGGCTTAGCAGCTGGAATGCTTGCCTGGCATGAGTGAGGACCCAGATTGAAACCCTAGCACCATATACACAACTGTCAGAGAAACAAAAGTCAGATGAAAAAATAAATAAAATTGATTCTATCTCTCTCTCTCTCGTAACACTAGTGTTTTTTTGTTTTCTTTTATTTTGTTTTTAAGAAGAGAGAAGCAGTTTTTATTTAGTATTTCATGTGACTTTCATTCCTCGGACACTTTGTTGTGTACGTGGTGCTGGGGTTTGAACTCTCTTACTTGCACATGCCAGGCGAGCGCTGTAACCGCTGAGCCACCCCTCCACCCTACTATGTTTTTGTTTTTGTTTTAAAGAGAGAAGTATAGTGAGAGAGAGACAGAGACAGAGAGAATTAATTTTTATTGAGCTCTTCACGTGGCTTTCCTTGCTCTGACACTTAGTTGTGTATGTGGGTGCTGGGGTTTGAACTCATGTACTTGCCCATGCCAGGCAAGTGCCACAACCGCCACGCCACCGCTCCAGCCCCTGTTGTTTTTTTTTTTAAGCAAGATTTTTTTCTTTTCTTTTCTTTCTTTCTTCCTCTTCTTCCTCCTCCTCCTCCTCCTCCTCTTCTTCTTTTTTAGAGAGAGACAGTGAGGCAGAGAGAATCAATTTTTTATTTAGTTTTTCATGTGGCTTTTGTTGCTCCAACATTTTATACGTGGTGCTAGGGTATAATGTGTCTTCTTGTATGCCAGGCAAGTGCCGTAATCGCGAAGCCACCACTACAGTCCCATAGCGTTGTTTTATTGGAGAGAGGGACAATGAGAGAAAGAGAGAATTAATTTTTATTTAGATTTTAATATGGAGCTCTTGGCTCCCTTCCCCACCTGAGGGAAGACTACCCTGTTATCTCTTTTCTTAAATAAACTGTTTACTCTGAAAAAAAAAAGATTTTAATGTGGCTTTCGTTGCTCGACACTTAGTTGTGTGTGTGTTGCTGGGGTTTGAACCCACATACTCGCACATGCTGGGCAAGTGCCATAACTACCAAGGCACCACTCCAGCCCCTTATTATGTATCTTGAAGTTAATATTTTTCCCCAAGTAACTCTTCTTATTTTATAATAAAGATCATGGAGAATGAGTGATAGATAAGACTATAATTTTCCTGAAGTGTTTTCAAGTACATTGATTTATTCTAGATAAAGTTTGCCCTTGTGGTCCTATTGATCAAGGTCACGGAAGAGCAACTGAGAGAAAATGAAGAGGTAGAATATATTCTTTTTCATGTGACCTGTTACTTGATTTTTTTTTTAAAGAAAGAAGGACAGTGAGAGAGAATCAATTTTTATTGAGTTTTTTTTTTTCACATGGCTTTCGTTGCTCAGACACAGTTGTGTACGTGGGTTCTGGGATTTGAACCCGTACACTTGCACATGCTGGGCAAGCAAGCGCCATAACCACCGAGCCACCGCTCCAGCCCTTCGTACTTTTTTTAAAGACTGAATTTTAGCATTTGGTTTTTATTAAGTCCATGAAAAACACATATTAAATGCCTAATTCTGTAAATGAATACTTAGTTTCAAATACTATCATTTTAAATCTTAAATTAAAACTCTAAAAGTATTAGTTATAAAGTATGACCATAGATCGAGAATATAAATCTGTTCTCTCATTGCTGTCATGAACTGCTCACCGTATTATAAATGATATAGCTGCTTTAGAAAGCTATCTGGAAATACTCCCAGGATGATTTATCAGTTAAAGCCTCCCGAACTAGTCATCTCATTTCTGAGAATGGGAATAAGGATATAATGTGAAATATGGGATATTAGATTCATGGAGATGTCCATTGCAATTTTATTTACTTATTTACTTAGAGGGTGAGAGGGAGAGAGAGAGAGTGAGACAGACAGAATGAAGAGAGAATCAATTTTATTAATTTTTTCATCTGGCCTTAGTTTCTCTTGACACTTACTAGTGTATGTGGTGCTGGGGTTTGAACCTGGGTCTTTGTGCATGCCAGGCAAGTGCTCCAAATGCTGAGCCACCACTCTAGCCCTGCAATGCTATTTATAATAATATAAAATTGGAAGCAAGATAAATGCTAAAAATAGGAAACTTGTGGATTTGTCATATTCTGAAATGGGAAGCAACCTTTATGTTTGAAGCAGGGGAATGGTAGGTAATACAGAAGGTCTCCGACATTTTGGTAGAGTTAGGTGTTAAAAACCAATCCATTTATTAAGGACTTTTCCTAAGCAATGATTTACCAAGTCCAATTCTATTACTTTAGGTGCTTGAAAGTAAACTACAGTGAGGTCACAGAAGGCTGGAACATCTTAATTTTTTCTTTGTTCTTTGTACCTTTGTAACTAATGCTTTCATATACAGTAGACACCCAACATATATTGTTTTCTGTGATTTCTATGTTTATGTAGTAAAAGAATGTATTTTAAAATATCATTATTTGGACTATTCTTCACAATAATTAAGCTAAAGGAATGAGTTTTTAACCAAGAAGTTTTCGCTATTATAGCTAGCTTTGCCTCTTTTTGTTTTTCCCCTAATGATTTCTATTATACCTGCTCATTCTCATTTTTTTCGTGAACTTTCCTGCCTAGGATTTTGTTTGTTTTCATTAACATGATGAAAGGATCCTTCCCCAGGCTTTCTTGAAAGAGCTTTAGCCACCCACTGTCTTTGCAGTGATCTTAGCCAAAACAGGTGTCGCTGTGCAGTGTCTTGTGTTCAGACATCACATCCACACTCACATTACTGGCATTATTATCTTAGTATTCACTACTACAGCTTGGCATGGTGGTGCACAGCTACTTGGGAGGCTGAGGCAGGAGGACTGCAAATTCAAGCCCAGCCTTAGTGAAGACCTGAACCTCAAAATAAAAAATAAGCAAGCCTGGGGATGGGGGCTGGAGCGGTGGCTGGGCAGTTACAGCGCTTGCCTGGCATGCTCAAGGAGGCAGGTTCCAACCCCATAATCACATATGCAATGAAGGGTTGGAGCAATGAAAGTCACATGAGAAAACTAAATAAAATCGATTCTTTCTGTCTCTCTCACTGTCCCTCTCTCTTTAAGAAAAAGAAAACTGGCATACATGTATAGAGAGTTCAATAAAGAAAATAAACAAATAAACGAAAAAAGGCTGGGGATATAGTGTAGCAGTAAAGCATTCTGGGTTTATTTACCAGTATTTAAAAAAAGAAAGAAAATAATTAATAATGTACTCACTACTAAGCCAAATGTCTTATTGAGTGTTTTGGATGACAGTAGGAAGAGCAATTTCTAAATGTAGCTTCACCAAGATAGTGTATGGTTCACTGTGAGTTACATGGGAGACTTGTATCGTATTGAGTTTCCAGGTTATAAAAACCAAAGTGAACTTCAACTTCTGTTAAAATCCCAATACATGCAATGGGTTAGCCATCCCCTACTGATTTAAATGACTTTCTTCTACAGCATTTGCACTGATGGGATGTAAAAGTTACATAAAAGTCCTTGCCATGCTTTGCATTCACCTATTCTAACAGCATTTTTGCCATGCAAGTTAATTTTAAAGCACTTCACGAAAAGCTCACTCTAAACATGTCTATGGATTTCCACATTTATTCCTTGTGGTTATATTAAATGCCGGCTACAGTCTTACATTATTGACCATTTTGCAAAGGAGATGTAAGTTATTTCTTTCTGTGCTTCTTTTTTTAATCTACAGAAGCCAATGCTTAAAAAAAAAGTACTATTTCCCACAAACCCAAAGTTACAGTAGAGATCTGGAGAATTTCATACTAAGCTAAATAGGAACCAATCTCTGTATCTAAAAATAACTTGATTTTTTTTTCCAAATTTTCATAGAGTTGTTCCAGAATTATATGAGCTGAACTTCATATTAATGAGAGTTTATTTTTGGCTTCCTTTCAAACAACTACACTTCATTATTATCATACATTTGAGTACTTTTATTTGGAATGCCCACATTTTCAGATTTATTTATTCATTTATTTATTTTTGCAGTACTGGATATTGAATCCAGGTGTACTCTACCAGTGATCTATATCGCCAGGCTTGCTTGCTTGCTTTCTTTCTTTCTTTCTTTCTTTCTTTCTTTCTTTCTTTCTTTCTTTTCTCCCCCCCCCCCACCACTGGTAACAGGGATTGAACCTGGGCTGCTTAATCACTGAAAATAAAAAGGGCTCCCAGCCCTTTTTATTTTTATTTTTGAGAAAGGGTCTCACTAAGTTGTTTAGGGCCTCTAAGTTTATGAGGCTGGCTTTGAACTTGCAATCCTTTGCCTCAGCTTCCTGAGCCACTTCACCAGCCCTTTTTCATTTGCTATATTGAGACATGGTCTTCTAAATTGTCCAGATTGACCTCAAACTTGCAATCCTATTGCCTCTCCGTCTTGAGTAGCTGGGATTATAAGTGTGTGCTGCTGTTCTTTGCTGGATTTATTAATGTGGAAATATAGGTTGAACACCTCTAATTGAAAATCTGAAAACTGAAATGCTCTAAAATCCAAAACATTTTAAGTACCAACATGTCACAAATAGATATAATTACACACCATAACAATTTGTTTCATGCACAAAATTATTAAAAACGTTATTTAAAATTACCTTCAAGCTATGTGTATAAAGTGTATATAAAACAAATTAATTTCATGTTTAGACTTGGATTTCATTTTCAACAAATCTCATTATGTGTAGGCAAATATTCCAACCACACCAATTAAAAAAAAAAACCCAAACTCAAATTCAAAATACTTCTGGTCCCAAGCATTTTGGATAAGGGCTCCTCAACCTGTATACTTTTTCATTTAATTTATTATAATTTAAGATAAAGGTTATGTGACTTAAGAAAATTCATTGGGCATTGAAGATGATTACTCCCATATCCCAAAAACTGAAAACTCTAAGCACAAGAAAGACTTGATTAACATTTTTGCATAATGTTGTACTAATTTGCACAATTCAAATTCATATGAATTGGGCAGCCTCGTCATACCCAGGCACTGTATTCATGTTTTATTTACACAACCAGATTTCATTAAATGGACTGTTCAGTTTTTTTTTCATAACAGAGTTGAGTTGGATTCTCTGACTAGATACATAATTTGCACACCCAATAATGGAAGAACCAGTTATTTCCAGTTTTTGTTTTTTTTTTGGTACCAGGGATTTGAACCCAGGGCACTTAACCACTGAGCCATATACCCACCTCCTTTTTTAAAAAAATTTCATTTTTAGACAGAATCTTGCTACATTGCTGAGGCTGTTTTTGAACTTGTGATCCTCCTGCCTCAGCCTCCCAAGTCGCTGGGATTACAAATGTGCACCATTGATCCTGGCTCCAGTTTTTTGATATTATAAACAATGTGATTATGAACATCCTTATTCATATTTATCCAGGAACATGTGTATGATCAAGGGGTAAATACCAGAGAATCAGGCCATGAAAAAGCATGTTCATATTATATTTTGTTCAGTATTATGAAATTGCCCTCTGGAAATGTACCAATTGACTTTCTGGCCAATTGCATTCCTAGAGTCAGCCTACTCCATGTTTGGACAACAGGGACTAAGACATCCCCTCAATATTTTAAATCTAAAACCTGTTTCTGATTAGAAATATCTACCTGTGGGGCTGGAGCAGTGGCTCCGTGGTTACAGCACTTGCCTGGCATGTGCAAGGACATGGGTTCAGACTCCAGCACCATGTACACAATGAAGTGTTGGAGCAATGAAAACCACATGAAAAACTAAATAAAACTGATTCTCTCTTTCATACTCTTACTATCCCTCTCTCTCTCTTTTTAATCTATTTGCCAGGAAAAAGGGAATGGATGTACTAGTCCTGATTTTAATTTATTATTTATTTTTACTATTTTGTGTAATTTACTTATTTATACTTGCAATAATGCAAAAACATTGCTATTAAATGCATTTGAGTATATCCTCTTTCATCTCACTGCCCTTTCTCTATTCTTTCTCACTAGCAGTTTAGATACATAGCAATTACTGTATGTTTAACTTTTTTTTTAAGAGAGAGAAGGACAGTGAGAGACAGAAAGAGAGAAAGAATCAATTTTATTTAGTTTTTCATGTGGTTTTTGTTGCTCTGACACTTCATTGTGTACATGGTGCTGGGGTTCAAACCTGTGTCCTCCCACATGCCAGGCAAGCACCATAACTGCTGAGTCACCACTCCAGCCCCAATGTTTAACTTTTTTGTTTATTGTTTTGTTTTCCTCCACTGGATTGTAAGTTCTAGAGGAGAAAGAGTTTTGTTTATTTTGTTTGCTACTGTATTCCCAGCACCCACAACAATGACTGGTACATAATAGAGTTCCGGCATTTATTGCCAAAAAAATTAATTGTAAAACAAAATAAAAATGTATCATGAGCAAAAATGAACTAAATTCTTTTCTCACCAACTTGTTCAGCCAGCCATACTGACCACAAATTCCATTCCATTTCCCAAAGTAAAACCATGCTTATCAATGACTGTCCATCCTTCTAGACCTATTTCAGTGGATTTACATATAATTATAGAAAAGTTGCGTATGCATAATACAAATATAGAATGCTAAGAATTTATTTAAGGTCATCTTCATAAGATGTTGCTCTATAAGGTTTTTATTTTCTTAATATATCTTTGAAATACAGAAGTTTCCTCCACATTCTTCTTAACTTCTGCTCTTTTTAAACGTTTTTTTTGTGTTTTTTAAAGAATGAGAGTCAATTTTTTTCATCTTTTTGTTTTTCCTCTACTTAGTTATTTATATATATTGTGCTGGGGTTTGAACCCAGATCCTCTCACATGCCAGGTAAGCCCTCTACCACAGTCACCTCTCTAGCCCTAGCCCTGCTGGACATATTTTAGATGCCTGTATCCCTTCTCATCCTGGTAAACAGATTATCTCTTATCATTCCTGACTTAAAATAGCAAATTCCAACTTTTATGCATGTGTGTATATCCATATATGAATACATACTCCTCTTGTCTTAAATATGCCTTGCAGACCACTACTCTATTGAATCTAATTATTTTCAAGTCCCAGGGGCCAAGCGCTACTTAGAGTTATCTGTCCTTGGATTGGGTTTTCAGGGGTCAAAGTCACAAGTTATCGATTAGCTGGAACCATAAGCAAAGGTGCTACAGAGCTAGGCTGACGTGACCACTCACTGATAGAGAATAAAACAATTATTTTCTTTTTTAAAATTTTTATAAAGAGAGAGGGACAGTGAGAAAGTGTGTGTGTGTGTGTGGGTGTGTGTGTGAGTGAGAGAGAGAGAGAGAGAGTGAAAGAGAAAGAGATCAATTTTATTTAGTTTTTCATCTGGTTTTCCTTGCTCTGACATTCAGTTTTGTATGTGGTGCTGGGGTTTGAATCCTGGTCCTCATCTATGCCAGACAAGTATCATAATCACTGAGCCACTGTACCAGCCCTTATCTTGTCTTCTTAATGAAAATTTTGACCACAAATGGAAAGCTTAAAAAATTTTAGAAATGTTATATCTTAAAAAAAAATAAAAAGAAATGCTGTATCTAAATGTAATGTAGCAGCTGTATAAAATGATGAAGTTAATATTGACTAGAAAATCCAATTATTTATACAATTTATTTTGATGTATCCCAAGATAGCTGTTCATCAGCAGGTAAACTTCCTATTTAATTGGCATAATTGAGTAATTGGATGTATTCTCAGAGCAGTAATAAAATGAAATTCTTATGTCTTAGAACATGGTAGACGTTTCTGTTTTGTTTTGCTTTTCCCTTAGGTTTATCCAGCTGAGCACAGGGAAACTCCTTATTTTATCTGGAAATACTTTTTAATTTAAAATATTTGGTAATTATGTGGTTATATAATTATTTTCATCATAAGAATGGTGGATGGGAAAAAAAACCTGAATTTGACAAAATTTATAATGAGTTGCTTGTTCTTACTAAATCCCTCAGAGCCACATCAACTTTTTCTTGGGCTTCTCTGGAAGCCTTCATGGGCCAGTCTCTGCCTTAGCTTTTCCCTCAGGTCAATCAATCTTCTAGAAGACAATTTGATCTTTGTACCATATAATCTATATCATATAGTGCTATATTCATCTAAAACCGAAAACTCTATTGCAGTGGCTTAAACAAATAGGGGTTTGCTCATCTCTTGAGTTATAAAGTCTTGGGGTAGGTACAGTGGAACTGCTTCTGGGTCCCAGTTTTTTTCCATCTTCCCACTAGGCTCTCCTTAGTGTATAGACTTTCACCCTTGTGCTACTTGCTGATGGCTGCTGCACTTCCAGGCCTTACTTCTAAATTCTAGGCAGGAAGAAGGCAGAGGGTTCAGAGGACAAGGAAGTCTCAGGAAGATTTTACTCTTACTTTTTTCGCATGAAGGGAAGAGACTTAAGACTAGTTGCAAAGGAAGCTGAGAAACTGGTTATTTGGGCTTTTTAACCTGAATAGTAGAAGTAGTCAACGGAGAAGGTGGATAATATTGGTTTTTGATAGTCAAAACATAGTTTTTGCTAGGCTCTTTCTTTTCCAAAAAAGAAAAAAAAATCTTCAAAAGTTCCTCATTTCTTACTGTGTAATTCCACGTCCTATTATTGTGTAGTCTGATATTGTAGAATAATTTATGTGACTCTGGGAATTGGTAGACAATTTGTTTTCACTTTTGCTAACCTGTCTGTATTAGTGAGGGTTCTCCAGAGAAACAGAGCCAATTGGATGTGCAGATATATAGAAAGAAGCTTGTTTTAAAGTTTTGGCTTATGTGGTTATGGAGGCTGGCAAGTCCAAAGTCTGTGGGGTGATCTGAGCTGAAGAATTAGGAGGAAACTTTGTGGCAGGACACATCTGAAGGCTGTGGACTTGTAGTTCCTTGCTTGCTCCAGGAAGTCAGTCTTTGTTCTACTCTGGGTTTCAACTTATTGGATGATATGCATCCACATTATGAAGGTCACTGGGTTAAAGGACTGGGGATAGCTTAGTGGTGGAGTATATTCCTAGACCCTGAGATCAATCTCCAGCACCAAAAAGAAAAAAACACTCATATATAAATTTATGAAAAACTCTAAATGGTAATAATGGTAATCTCATCTTAAAACACTCTCCCAGAAATATCTAAAATAAAGTTTGATCATGTATCTGAGCACCATGGTCTTGTCAAACTGACACATAAAATTCACTCACTACACCTAAATTGAGTACACTTGAACATCAGGAAATGACATATGCTAAAAGGTATGGAGAAAAGAGCTCTGTTGAGAAACTGAAAGGAGGTCTGAGATTGTATCTTCAAGCGGGATGACTGAGAAAGCAGAGCCTGGAGGCATGAGCAGAGGCCCTGTTGAGGAGAGTAAATTTTATGTGCACAGCAACAGGGAGTAATGAAAGGGTGTTAAGTGATTTAAAATACTTGCTGATCCATTTTCTCTTGTCTTCATTCTGTCCTGTCTTTCAAACAATGTAATTTGGGTGCAATTGACCTGGGATTGGCCTAAATCATTTGGCATGTCTAATCCCTTTGTGCACAGCCTTTAGTTCAGGCACAAGTCAATAACACACAATTTTCCATTTGCTGGAGCTTCTGAGAAAGTGTTTGTTGTGTTTAGTAGTAGGATCACATGATGCTTAGAAACTACTTTGGCCATGTTGAACCTTAGAGAGGGCAATGTGAAGATAACATTGACCCATATAAAACAGCTGTAGGATGGAGCCTAGTGACAGAGTATAATCTGAGTCCTGGGTCAAACTGTAAGTGTAGCTAGACTATTTCTAAAATTTTCAGGTGAGACAGTAAATTTTTTATTTGATTTAAACCCATATGAGTTAGGCTCTTTGTAATTTGCAACATGAATATTCTTAACTAATATGCACATGTACCTTTACATGTAATAAGATAATATTTGCATTTTATTATTTTTTTTAAAGAGAGAGAGGGACAGTGTGAGAGAGAGAGAGATAGAATCAATTTTATTTAGTTTTTAATGTGGCTTTTGTTGCTCTGACACTTGGTTGTATACATGGTGGTAGGGTCTGAACCCATGTCCTTGCTCATGCCAGGCAAGTGCCTTAACTACTTGAGCCATGCTCCAGCCCCCATTTACGTTTAAAAAAGTTCATTTGATCTAAAAGGAATTAATGGATTGCATGGTGTGTGTAAGGCAGAGACAACTGTTCTGAAGTTGAATAATAACCTAGTTAAGAAATGACACTGACCTGTACCAAAACGTAGGGGAGAGAGAAGGTGATGGCTTTAAAAAATACTTAGGTATTTCTTACAAGTCCAAAAGACTTGCTAGAATGTGGGAAGAAAGATCTGAAGAGTTAAGAATGATTTTCTAGCTTGAATTACTGGATTGGTGGCATCCTTTAGTGAGATATGGAGACCAGATTGGATTTGGTTTGCCTGTGTAGTATTCACAAGGAGATAACAAATGAGGTGTGGTATATATGGATCTGAAATTTAAAACTATGGAATGGGTTGAAGATAGACTTGGAAATCACTGGTGTACAGAGAGTAAATGAAGTAATTTGGTGAGAAAGAAGACAACACAACTTAGTTCGAAATACCAATATTTAAGGAACAGAAGCAGGCCGAGAACAGCAGTCAGAGTTGGGAGGCAATTCTGGGTGTATAGTGTCCCAGGAACAAGAAAAGACAGAGTTTAAGAAGGCCAGTGTAGCCCCTGATGGTTAATATGCAAAATCACACGAGACTGTGAATTCTCCTTTAAATGTAGGAACATGGAAGTCATTAGAGAATTTAGAACAGTATTGGGTGTGGAATTCAGATTGCAGAGGGTTGGAAATGTAAGTGTATGTGTGACAGAGAGAGAGAGAGAGAGAGATAGAGAGAGAGAGAAAGTAGAGTAATTAAATGAGGTAAATTATTTTGCAGTAAAACTTCTCAAAAAATCCAAAGCTAAATCATCAGTTCTCTTCTAGTTGATACTTATGCTCGGGTATTTGGTGATCTCATCAGGCTCATGTCTTTAAACATTATCAGTATGCCAGAAGCTCTCAATTTTATATCTGTATAAAACTTTTCTTATACTTTTACTCCATATTTGACTATCCAGCTGCCTATTCTATCTCCACCTAAAAGTTGAATGAACAGCTCAAACTTAATGTTTGCAAAACTGAACTCGTGTTCTTCTCCCATGCCTGTGCCTCCTTGCCTCAGTGATGCATCCAGATGCTGAGGCCAAAATCTGGACTCATTCTCAATTATTCATTGTCTCTCATTGTCCTTGTAAAATCCATTAATAAACCTGTTGGTTTCTACCTTTGAAATATTCCAGAATATGACCATTTCTTACCTTTCCACTGACATCACTGTGAACTTCCAGAATTATTGCAATGGATCCATACCTCAACCTTTGCTGCCCTTAGTTTAGTTTCAACACAGAAGCCCAAATAAATGATTTTCTTAAAAGATGAATGAGCTTGAGGCCTCTCAAGAAGAGAATGCAAGGAACATACTTCAAACACAGGAAGGAGAAAAAGAAAAGATTGCCATCACTGAAAAGACAAGTTACTCAGTTATCAGTAAGAGAGAAAGGCTGGAAACTTCAACGTAGAACAGTGCACATGTTGATGTTTCTTAAAACACTGCAGGGCCAAATACTTTGATCATCCAGATACAGAGTTCCTGATGGGCCAGTCTTATGTTTGTCAGTTCAAACCATGGAAATCCTCACCCTGGGATACTCACAGAGATTCCAAAAGCTCTGGGGTTGGGGTTAACATAAGAGGCTTCAATAATTATAGTACTAGATTTTAGTGTTATAGAATGCTCTGTCCACTGAGAATTCTGGCTGATTCTGAAGGCAATATGAAAGAACTCTATGAAAACAGTGTTGATGGAATTCATTCATATTATTGCGTATAGTTGCAGTTTGCTAATACCCATTGCCCTGTGGTATTCTACTGTGTTAATATACCCTAAATTATTAGATGGTTGATGAACTGTTTGGAATGTTTACAGTTTGGAATAATTATAAACAATGCTACAATAAATATATGTTGAAAAATTAGAATGGCACCCTGATTCTCTGGATTCAAACATCATCCTTACAACAATCCTGAGATCCTATGTTACTTCTCTGGTCTCATATTTACTACTGCCCCCTGGGTTATTCCACCCAGTCAAACCAGACTAGACTCATCACACACAGCAGACACTGTCCTGTTACAGAGCCATTGTATCAGCTATTCCTTTCTCTTGGAATGGATCTTAAGATCACCACCAGGCTCCATTCTTCTTCTAGCTTAAGTCTATTTCCACATCCATGCCATGATACCTACCTGAGCACACCATGTAAAGATGCATCTTATGTCTTCAGCCCTCTCATTTCACCTCTCCTGCGGTTTCTTTATACAATTTATTGTGTATAAATTCATTTACAATATACCTCATTTCACTCATGATTTAGTCCATCTCCTTACTTTGGCTATATGGAAAGGCTTAGAGGGCAGGGATCTTTGTCTAGCACCCAGGGGTTCATGAACACTTGTGGAAAAGAGGAAGTAAAGGAGGGAGAGACGGAGGAAAGATAGAAGGAAGGAAGAAATTTATCCTTGAAGAGGAAGAAATAATGGAGTAGTAAATAAAATCTGGAAAAGGATTTTCTAAGATGAGCGCAATGTGAACAGACCTGGCTTCTGCGGGAATCAGTCTGGATAAAGACACAGGAGAATGGATTGAACCACTTGTCTGAGTGTGTGAGAAGAAATGGAATTGATGCGGGGTTTTTGAAATGAGGCTGGATTCTCTGCTCCCACTGGCAAATGGAGTCTGGGCCACTACAGATTCCCGCTTCTAGTGTTTGCAGCGATTCCCACCTAAAACTGGGAATTTGGGCTGGCTGCAGGTTTCTGAGACTGAAATAGTGTTAGCAGCTCCCCAGCTAAAAGCTGGGTGTTGCAGCTCTTGATGTGGTGGAAATTCACCCCGGGAATTCGGCGCCAATCTTATAGGTTCTTGTCTCACGGAGACAGTTTTAGAAGAGATAGTAAAATGGCTAGGTAGTCAGGACAAACGGGCCCCCTCTAAGAGCTAGCAGGTAGAGAGTGATGGACAGGGCATACTCAGGGCCTTCATATGCAAATGACCATGAGGCTCCTCTGTGGGAGCAACTCCTTTGTTCCCGGGGCAGGAAAACTAAAAAATGGGGGTGGACACAGATGGGAACTTGGAAAGAATTGCTACCTGTTTTGCATAGATTTTAACCAATGACTTTGGTACTAAGTTTCAATGCCTTCTTTGCATGAATGTTAATTATGTTCATACCCCAAATCAGTATAACTCCTGGTCTAACCTCCATTAGACGGTGTCCAGCTTCCAGGTGCCCCTCCACCTGGTGGAGTCTCTGCTCTTCTTCCTAAATAAATAATACTCCTTTTACTCCCCTTTCCATGGTTGTCCGTGGATTTTATTCTTCAAATTCATGAGACAAGAACCCAGAAGATTGGCGCCAAATTCCCGGGATGAATTTCCACCACACCAAGAGCTGCAACACCCAGCTTTTAGCTGGAGAGGGGCTAAGTTTTAGCTGGGAGTCACTGCAAACCCTAGAAGCGGGCTATTTTGGCTGCTGGAATCTGTAGTCGGCCCAGATTCCATTTGCCAGTAGGAGCAGAGAATCCAGCCTCATCTCAAAAACCCTGCATCATCACGAATTTGAAGAATAAAATCCACGGACAACCATGGAAGGAGGAGTAAAAGGAGTAGGATTCATTTAAGGAAGGAGAGCAGAGGCTCCACCAGGCAGAGGGGCACTTGGAAGCAGGACACCGTCTAACGGAGGTTAGGTCATGGGTTATATTGATTTGGGGTATGAACATAATTAACATTCATGCAAAGCAGTTGAGAAATGCATCTACATCCTTGGTTGAAACCTATGCAAAGCAGGCAATGAAACTTAGTACCAAAGTCATTGGTTAAAATCTATGCAAAACAGGTAGCAATTCTTTCTAAGTTCCCATCTGTGTCCACTTCCATTTCTTAGTTTTCCTTCCTCAGGGACAAAGGAGTGGCTCCCTTGGTGAGCCTCATGGTCATTTGAATATGAAGGCCCTGAGTATGCCCTGTCAATCACTCTCTTCTGGCTAGCTCTTAGAGGGGGTAGGTGTGGGGTGGTGGGATGGGGTGGGGTGGGGGGCTTTGTCCTGACTACCTAGCCATTTTACTATCTCTCCTAAAACTGTCTCAGAATCAAAGCATAGGTGGTGAGATTAGCATTGAGCAAGTCCAGGGCTGCAAACAGGTGGTTTAAAGCTTGGTAAAAATTTCATTAATTCCTTAGCAAGGGTGGACAGGCTAAAATTTTTCCATGGCATTTGTACTGTTATGCAATAGTTGGTTTCTAGATTTTCTAGCCTCTTTCTTGACATCTGGGTCTGGCAATTTTTAACCAAGTCTTTCCCACTCTGCTGCTTCCCTCAATCTGTCTATCCCAGACAGGTCTAGGGATGACCTTTATAACTAGAGAGAATGATCAAAGGCTAGGTGCTGCAGCAGATAAAACAGAAGGTTTATCCCATGAGGAAGTGCTGCTCTGTAGTTTGTTTGCAGGTCATCTGCTATGATTTAATTGTGCTGCTGGTGGTAGACTTGAAGATGAAAGCACAGAGGTAAAAAAAAATTTTTTTAAAGAGAGAGGGGGATAGAGAGAGAGAGAGAGAAAGAATGAATCAATTTTTATTTAGTTTTTCATGTGGCCTTCCTTGATCCAACACTTAGTTGTGTATGTAGTACTAGGGTTTGAACCTGCATGCTTGCACATGCCAGGCAAGTGCCATAACTGTTGAGCTATCTCCAGCCCCGGTCCAGTTTTTTTTAATTATGAAGAATGCAAGAATATTAGGAATTGCTGTTGTGGTAATACAGAAAGCTCATTGGGAGGGGGCAGAGAATTATGTCTAATTTAGGTTAATGACATGAATTCATGATTGCTAGAATTTGCCCAATTGTGCAATTTGCTTCAATAATGCTCAGCATCCCAGGCGTAGGCATGGAACTTCAACCTCAGTGTTATTTATTTTTCTATGACCAGGTAAGGGAGTCAGAAAAATGGGAAAATAATTCAAAGCAGCAAAAGCATTTTGGCTTAATTGATGGACAATGAAATCTAAGCTAGGCAAGAAAGAGACTGCAGATGATAAGATGACCAATAGAAATAAAATGGAAAGTTTTATGGGTTGCAGCAGTGATTATCAAACTTTAATCTGTGCAAGAATCAGATCTGGAAGGGCCAGATCCTGAAATTATTATTCACTAGGTCTAGGGTGAACACCCGAATCAGTTTCTAACACCACATCCTGGTTGATTCAGATATATATAAGTAGGGCATGGACCATTTTTTGAGAAATGGTAGATTTGAAATTGTAGTAAGTTTTTAAGAAATGATGTCTTGAGAGGGGCTGAGAAAGGGAGGGAGAGAGAGGACGAGAGAAAAAGAATAAGTAAGCATGAGCTGGAAGGATAGGTGGTTATAGTGTGAGATAATACATTTATTATCTCAAAGGTGAAATGTCCCTGAATGGTGAAAGCCTCAAAGTTTGTCCAAGGGAGTGGGTGGCTGAAGTGGAGTGGAGGTGAACATCGCCAGAGGTGAAGTAGTCAAGGTACAGAAAACTTGGCTCATCCACATGGACCTTGAAGCCACCCCAAATGATGCAGTAGTTGGAATAAAGAGGACAAACCATGAGCAAAATTCAAGGCCATTGTTAAATGATGGGTAGAGAATTATAGGTGCATAAAAACAAAGCAAAGATTTTTTACACAACCAGAGCAGAGAAACTGGGTACCCTTAAGAGTGTCTGTTTACCACGTTTTACATACATCAAGCCATTAATCCTCACAAATAACCTGCATTCAAAGAAGATGCTATTTTTACTCACCTTTTGTAAGGAGGAAAATAAAGTATAGAGAGGTTAAGCACCTTCCAGTTCTCATCCACTATGCTGGGTTGACTCATAAAATGACAGGTATTCTTCTTTTTATTTTTTTAGGTATTCTAATACATTTCAACTGAAAAAAAGTTAAATCTGAATATTGTGAGCAATGGGGTTAACTTTGTGAAAACAGTGTAAGTTTTTATTTAAATTCATTTTTTCATGTTTTTTAAATTCATATTCGTTTTTTCCACATACAGTAGGGGGCAGCACTGAGCAGCAAGTCCATACTAGGCCATGTAGTGGAACCCTCAATGCGCTCTGCACTGATCAAGATGTCTGCCTATACCATGCGTTGATGATTTCCTCAGCAGCATCTAGTGTGCTGTCTTTCTGTAAATCAATGAAAGAATCACAATCATTACATACCAACATAAATTCAAGACCATAGGATTTACATAGAAAAGATAAACCATAATAGAACAAAATGAAGATTTTGGTGAATAACTGATCTTAGCTGAAGAAGAGGGTTCAAAGTTAAAATGTAAATGCAGAATCAAAACAAGGAAAACAGTTAATTAATTAAAATTACAGAAATAACTCAAAGAATAGAGAACTTACATTGAAAATTTATAGCAGTCTGTTCCCTCTCTTCCCACTTTTCTGTTAATCCCTCCATCCCCCCAAGACAATCTTTTATGGCAATATCTGGGTTTAATTCTAATGCTTACTACTAAAATCTAAATAATTTGCTTATGATTCTTTTTCTTTGTGAACGTCACATATTTTTTCACTATAATTAGCTCTGATCAAGGAAAATTTTGTTCATTCTAAACATGACTTTGCCTTTTCCTATCAAAATTTTTGCTATGATTATGGAAAAATAATCCACTCAGTTCTTGAATAGTCAGTGTGGGTTCTAACAAAATTAAAGGGCAAGCAATGAAAGTCTGCTTTGGGGTTTCCTTGTCTGTTCCTCTACTTCTTCTTTTTCTTTTTCCTTACTCTCTATCAGAATGACTCAGTACAAAAGGTAACAGGTGGGGCTAGGTGAAGTTGAAGTCCACGTATAGAGGCCAGGGACCTGGGCAGCCTAGTGTAGCGTGTTGCAGCCAGAGTGGAGTGAGCAGGGTGACCAATTTGGGTGATAAAAGGTGGTGGCAGGAGTAGTAATAATAATGACTTGAAACAGGGTGTCAGAACCTAAGTGAGGCATCTGTGAGGTAGAGGCCCCCATGCAGGGTCCTGGGCTCTGGGAGGTTCTTATGCAGTGAACGTGAACGAGAGGGGCTGTGGTATGGGGTGTTGGAGACCCAGAGGAGGGCATTTCTGCAGTAGCATGACAAACAGGTTGGCATGGGGTGCTGATGCAGAGGAAGGGCCACATGGGGGAAGTGCCAGTAGCTTGGTAGAAACTGTCAAAGCCTGAGTGGGGTAAAGGTAATCCAGTCAGAGTATGGGTGCAGGGTAGGGGAAAGTAGTTGCAATGACAGAAAAATGATCACATACAGAGGTATCGCTTAATTAAGTAACTAACAGGGATCCTCACTGTTGAGGAAGGGAATTGAAAATATAGGAAGAGAGAAAACTAGAAGCACCATAACCACCGAGCCACTGCTCCAGCCCCTGGCTTCAACATTTTAGATGTAGATATGTGTGCAATCGGCCTTACATAGTCATGGGTTCTGCATCTCAAACAAATGCTGATTGACTGAAAATATTTGAAAAAAGAAATTACTTCTATAACGAACATATATAGATTTTCTTGTCATATTCTGTAAACAATGCAATACAAGAAGCATTTTCATGGCATTTGCATTGTATTAGATTACAAATAATCTAGGGATGATTTAAAGTACACAGGAAAATGTGTACATTATATGCAAATAGTATTCAATTTATATAAAAGACTCGTGCACCTATGGATTTCGGTATCTGTGGGAGTCCTGAAACCAACCCTCTTTGGGTGCAGAGGGATGACTATATTATGTGTAAATGTGTGTGTATGTACGTGTACAAACTCATCTATTCCCTACCTCTGTGTCAGTGCAACAAAAGCCACATGAAAAACTGAATAAAATTGATTCTCTCTCTCTTAAAAAAAATTAAAACCAATATTTAAAAAAACTAAGCATAATAGTAGTAGTAGTAGCAGCAATAATACTGACAATAAATTATAGCCATTATATCCCACTTACTAAAACTGTAGTCTATGGGTTATTATTAAGACTAATGAATAGGCAAACTGAATAAATTATTGGATGAGATACGGAATACTTTCATAGTTTCAAAGTGCCTTACCACAAAACACTTAAGATTTGTTTTTAATGGAAAAAGTGTAACTGTACAGTAGACAAGCTGGGAAACACCACCTTCCATGATTAAAGTTAATATCAGCAATACTAAGAACTGAAATTATGTGCCATCTGGTGCAACAAAAGTCACCACTTCTGCAGTCTCCCACCAAAGTGAACTGCCCAAATTTAATCATAGAGAAATGTCAGACTTAAATTGAGGGGCTTTCTTCAAAATAATCGGCCAAATTTTTAAAAAAATATCAAGATCAGAAAAGTCAAAGAAAACCGAGAAACCGTTCCAGTTTGAAGGAAACATTACAACAAAATGCAATGCATAATTCTGGCCTCAATTTACGTTTTCGTTATAGAAAAGGACATTTTTAGGACAATTAATGAAACATGGATTGGATTTGAGGTTTATATGGAATATCAATGTTAACTTCATGACACTGAGGGTTATATTGTGCTTTTGGAGAATGTTCTTGATTATGGGGAATATATTATAAAGTATCTGGGGTGATGGGTTATCATCAATAATTGATTTACTCAGAAATGATTTAAAAATTTTTCTTTACACTTGCATTTTCAAAATGTTTTTCAAGTAAGTTAGCATTCTACCTATCTCCTTCAACTACGCAGTTTTCCTCTCCAGAGGCAATGCAGAGATCTCATTACGTATCCTTCAAAAGATATTTCAGGCATTCATAAGCATCTATCTTTTCCTTTCATACAGATGATGGTGTTCTGTGCAAATTGTTTTGCTCCTTTCTATGCTCTATCACTGGGTGGGATCTGCTTCATTCTTTTCTTAATGTGAATATGCTATAATTTATTCAAGCAGCCCCCACTGGTGAATATTTTCGTTCCTTGCAGTCTTCTGCTATTACAAACAAGGCTTCACAGAAAATCCATGAACATGAGTCATTCGAAATGTGCAAAAAAATCCACAGGAAAAAGAATCCTAGAAGTGGAATTGTTGGGACAAAGGGCGTATTTACATTTGGATGGAAACATCTGAACTACCCACTATCGAGATTTTACAAAGTAGATCCCTACTCTTAATGCTTGACAAGAGTGCTTTATGGAAAGTTTTAGTGGTTTTGGTTGCTGCCAATCTAATATGTTAATAAAATGTCACTGAAATTCTAATTTTCATTTTTCTTGTTATGAGTGAGGCTAGGTGTGCTTTTTCAGAAATTTGACAGCTACTGAGGATTTTACCCATAATATTGTAAAGTGTTATTTTTTTTAATCATATTACCTTTTATCTCACTCTGAATTCAACCTGTTTTCATTAGATTTCCATTTTCTTGGAATGTTTTTGTTCTTTTTGTTTTTAGCCTATCAGGTCACACTGGGTGTGTCAGCTTTCTCTAAGTACTTCCATCTATTTCCACACTTCCTTCCAGTATCAGATGTTGATGTAGAGTTTCAGTTTATAAGGATTCTCTTCTCTGGCCCCTCATAGAGGCCTGCTGATTTTTGTCTATAGGCCCAAAGGATTGTTTGTTTATCTTTGAAGTCTTGAATTCCGATGTATCAAACAAGGTATACTACCTGCCAATCATTGTGACACACATTTTCCTGAGACCAGGCACTTTCTTTAAACTTTGCATTTGTGTCTTTTTTTTTTCTTTTTAATGGAAAACATTCAGAAAATAAAGCTATAACATTCTCTTTAGGTTTCATTTCTTCTACCTTTGTTTTATGGGGGGACATATTTCATTTTTCTTCCACTTCCATACTTTTACCAATATTGTAAAATTCCCCGTTGCTTTCCACTTCTGTTTTCTCAGTCCTTAAGGTGCACACAGGATGTTTAGTGTCCTTTGTAGTGTTTCCAGTGCCAACATAATTTTCAATAGCTTTAATTTCCCTTCAGTTTCCTGACTGAGCTCTGACAGGTACCATTTCATCTTCTTATATTATTTTATCCTATCTTCCCTGAACTTTAAAATTCTCTGCTTTAATCTATTGTTAAAAGCTTAGAGTTTCAAATGTCACAATTTTTCTTTGTTCATGGCAAAATTTTCCCAGTGAATGGTCTCTGTCTGACATTTGTTTTTCTTTGCACCTTTCTCTTTTCCTTATAGTGTCCTTTGAAATGATTCATAACTGGTCCTTTTCGATTATTCATCATGTTTTACTGAAGTCCTTTTGTAAGTTCTCACTGCCAGACACACTGTTCCTCTGGTGCTACCTGATGCCTCTGTCTGACTTGAAGATTCATTTACAGATTTGTTTATGGAAAGAACAGGGACAGCACTAAAAGACAGAGACTCTTCCTGGCTCACAGCAAAGTTTAACACAATCAAGGTAGAATTCTATCAGGGAAAGTTCTTTTAGACTTTATTTCTTCCCAACTAATTAAATGGTTGTCCCTAATTTAATGTATTTCCTCCACATTGAATTAATATAATTTTGACAATGATGACTGGTAAAAGAGGAAATCTACAGCCACACAGATCTCCTTTCCACCCTGTCTCCAGTGTTTAGATGCCATGACCCATGAAGCTAGAGAAGCAGCCACTGCCAGGGTATGGGCAAAAGCATGTTCTTGGTAATAAACATGGTACCTTCTGGCTTTGCCTACCATCTGCACATGCAGAAGCGGGATCCTCTTTAGGTATCACTTTCATTGTATTTGGTAACCCTTCCTCATACACTGAGGAACCTCAATTCATTTACCATCCTCCTGGCTGGTTTTGAGTACTTTCCAAAAAGAGAACAGGAAAGGGCTGTGTTTATCACTTAAAACTGAAGTCTTATGCTACGTTGCCCCCACCCCTGTTGTTTATGTTTACAGACTCAAATATTAGGCTTATAAAGTGGGTCCCTGAGTTAAGATGGTTCAACTTAAAATTTTTGACTTTATGATGGTGCAAGAGTGATAGGCATTCAGTAGACACCAGATATTGAATTTTGATCTTTTCCCTGGCTAGTGATGTGTGGTTTGATACTCTCTCTTGATGCTGGGCAGAGCAATGAACTGAGTTCCCAGTCAGCCATGTTGTCATGGGGATAAACAACTGGCCCTCCACAGGGTACTGTGTTGCTAAGCTATGATGAAGGTAGGTGCGTTAAATGAATTTTTGACATATATATTTTCAACCTGGTTTTACAAATGTGACCCCATTGTTAAGTGAAGGAGCACCTGTACCTGTTTCTACATCCATTGTAAGATAATATTAGTAGCCTTACCTTTTCTTCTACATTTCAGTCAAATGAATATTTACATGGTTAGATTATCAAGATTATATTCTATTCTGAATAGGTCTTCCATAATTTGTTTATAGGTTAACTCTGGAAGTGGAAAACAGTGCTTACATTATTTTGAATATGATTATGGAAGAGTCAGCGTAGTGTGTCTCAATTTTAGTAAGACTGTTTTCGGTAGTAGTAACATTTTAAAAACAGAAATAATACCTTTAGAATCTTATTTAGTACAGGTCTGATGGTGATGAGTTCTCTCAGCTTTCATTTTCGGGACCCTTCATTTTCATTTTCATTTTTTTTTTTTTTTTAAAGAGAGGAGGACAGTGACAGAGACACAGACAGAATTGATTTTTAGGTTTTTTTTTTTTGTGTGTGGCTTTTGTTGCTCGGCACTTAGTTGTGTATAGCCTGGGTATAGAATACCAGGCTCATAGATTTTTCAGCAGTTTGATCATGATGTGCCTAAGGTATTTTTTTTTTCTGTTTGTTTTGATTTTTTAATCTTCTTATAAGTTCAGTGAGACTTTAAGGTCTTTAAGTTGCTTTGCATGAAAATGGAAAAAATCTAGTTATAATTTTTCTTCTTCCTCTTCCTCTTCTTTTTCTCTCTCCACCTCCTTTTCTTTTTTCCATATTGGAGACAGAATCCAGGGGCACTCCAACACTGAACTAAATCCTCAGCCTATTGTATTTTTTTTTTAAATTTAGAGACAGTCTCACTAAACTGCTGAGACTGGCCACAAACTTAGGATCCTCTTGCCTTAGCCACCCAAGTGGCTGGGATTATAGGTATTGCCACTGAGCCTGGCTTGGTCACTGTTTCTTTTTGTTTGTTTGCTTTGATCATTGTTTCTTAAAATATTTTTTCCTGCCATATTCCTTCCTGTTTATTTGAGTACGCCAATGGCACTTATGTTATCAATTGATATTACTTTGTATATCTAAGATTTTGCTCATTTTAAAAAACTTTTTCTTTTAAAATATTGAATCAATTACTATGGTTCTGTATTTAAGTTTTCCTTGTATTTTCAATTTTAATCCTCTATTAAGCCCCATGAATAATGTTTCAGATTAGGTATTTTATATATATGTGTGTGTGTGTATATATATACAATATATATATGCATGTGTATATATATTTTTATATATATATATATATATATATGTATTTTTTTTTTTGTACTGGGATTTAACCTATGGGGGCAATTAACCACTGAGCCACCTTCCTAGCCCCACCCCCACCCTTTTTTTAAGGGAGAGAGGGAAAAAGAGAGAGAGAGAGAGAGAGAGAGAGAATCACTTTTATTTGTTTTTTCCTTCCCTTTGCTTCTCCAACAATTAGTTGTGTATGTGGTGCTGGTGTTAGAACCTGAGTCCTCATGCATGCCAGGCAAGTGCTCCAACCACTGAGCAACCACTCCAGCCCTCCCCAGCCCTTTTTATCCTTTATTTTGGGACAGGGCCTTGCTAAGTTGCTTAGGGCCTTGCTGAGTTGCTGAGGTTGGTTTTGGACTCACAATCCTCCTGCCTCAGCCTCCAGAGCTATTGGGATTACAGGTGTGTGCCACCACACCCAGCATGTATTATACTTTTAAGGTCTTAAATTTTCATTTGTTTCTTGTTATAGTCCTAAATTCTTCTGTGTACTTCTTATGACCATATTTTTCTTGCTTTCTTACACATAATTATAATATTTGCTTTAAAATCTTTGTTTGCTTTTCCTATATCTGAATCAACTTTAGGTATATTTCTATTGAATACTTTTTAAAAAAAATAATAGATCACATTTTTTTGTGTGTGTTTTCACATGTCTAGTAATTTTTTATTATATGCTGGCATTGTTATATTAAAGGGTAAGGTATCTGGATTATGTTGCCTTCCCTCAAAGAAGGTTGAGATTAGTTCTGGTATACAGTTAATTTCATGGCAACAAGTAAAAATTTAACAACTGCATATGAGTAAATAATTTGTAGAATTATTATACAGAATAAAAGTGCTTATAAATTGCAAGAAAGGATAGTATTAATGTGTTTTTGGGTGTAACAGAACTTACTTTAATGAAGCAGAACCGCACAAACTTCTCAAATTGTGGTTTAGCTTCTGAGTTACAGAATGCTGAAACGGGAATGGCTGATAGTTTCTGAAAAATAGGATGATACAGTAGAAAAATAACTTACATTTGAAATAGTAATTTTGAGACCATGGACATTAGAAATAAATAGACATTTCTGAATATTCACAATTTCCAAAAAAACACTAAGAAGCCATGAGTGGAATAACATGTGACTAAACAACAGTAAATACTTTTCAAAGCATGTTAGCAAATTTCCTTCATAAATTATCATAAAATATAACACAATGTTGCAGAAGCCATAAATATACCTTATTTTTAGTCATCCATTTCACAAATTTATAGTCATAAGGCTCATCATTCTTCATATCAGAGAGGTCAGCATCTAAAACAATAGGAATTTCACTTAAGTCTATCAAGATTCAAAATATATTCCTGATTTAAATAGGTTTAGCTTAGAACTTTCTCAGAGGAGATTCACAGAATATGCTGCTGAGGTGCAAAGTGAGGAATTCAAGGTGCACTTTACTGATGACCACAGCAGAACTCACAGCAGCACCTGAGCACACTACAGCAGCTATTAGCACAGGAAGACGTAAGGAAGGGGACAGAAAGAGGAGCCTTTCCCTCTAGAAATAGGACTTAAAGATGATTGCTAAGCACAACAACAGAATCTATATTCATAAGTAATATTTCTATCTCCCAGTAGATTTCCAGCTCCACAAGGGTGAAGTGTCCATTTTTCAATCTATTGTTTCCCCAACACTTAGGTTAGTGGCTAGCATATAAATTTTGAAAAGCAAATGTTGAATGAATACATATCACTATTTATAAACAGAAAATGTGTGTTTAGATATTTCAAATGCTACACATTGTTTCTCTTGCTTCTATCAGGCAAACTTTTTAATATTTTAAATTTGGGCAAAAAATCCTCCAAATATACATTCCTACATCAATTTCATCAACCTTGCTTTAAGGTCTAGGCAGGATGTCTCCTTGACATTAAAGTTTGGCTGAAACAATGCATCCTATTATTTCAACTTTATTATCTTGTCTGTTAGATCTTTTGGAATATCCCCAAACAGTTAATGTTCATGGTTACTGTTACCAATAAAATTTATATTTATTGCTCAAAAAAATTGAGGCAGATTTTGTACTAAATAATAGTGGTTCTTTTCAAATTAACTATGTAAAAAACTTATCATTGAGGAAAGCTTCACCTGTATTTTCTTCCAAGTCTTTACATGTTTCTACCTAATGATTTTCTCTCCAATCTGCACACTACATTAAGAAAAATATAAAATTATCACATAATACTGGTAACATACTACAATTTGTTGAACACTTACTATTCCTTAAGCATGATGATCGATTGTTTTCATCTAGTTGTCACATTTCCGAGAGGTGGTTACAGGAAGTTAAACCGCTAGTTCAAGATATATGTATATATGGGTATTTAATTCAAGCTTGACTCTAACAAAAATGACAACTTAAAAAAAATGGAAATCATGTACAAATTCCACATGGTAAATACACGGTAGTGGTATATTCAAGGTACAAAGGTACCCAGGGAAAAGCAGCAATTACCAATGGGAGTAGAAATAAGGTCAGGAGACTATCAATTAGCTGTATGTGACACTACTGGTTTATTCAATGTCATGTTGTAGTCTAATTAATGTTCCCCTGTTTCAGTTCTAGGATGAAGTTCATTGATCTGGAAAGGCACTTAGCAGGAAACAGATAAGCTCACTGGTTAGGACATGGATCTCTGGGTTCACAGCCCAGTTCTGTTACTTATTAGTTGATTAACTTCAGGATATTATTTGATTTTCTCTCTGTCTCTCTCTTTTTTGTTGGGGAGAAGGGGTGCCAGGGATTGAACCTAGGGGTGCTTAACCACTGAGCTACATTTCCCAGCCCTTTTTAATTTTATTTTTAATTTTTTTCAGGACTAGGATCGAACTTGGGGCCTTGCATGTGCTAGGCAAGCGCTCTGCCACTGAGCTAAATCCCCAGCCCCCCTTTTTTATTTTTTATTTTGAGACAGGGTCATACTATATTGCTTAGGGTCTTGCTAAGTTGCTGATGGTAGCCTCCAACATGTGATCCTCCTGCCTCAGCCTCCCAAGTTGCTGAGATTACAGGCGTGCACCACCACACCCAGCTTTGATTCTCTATCTTTCTCATCTATCAGTGGGAATATGATAGCATCAATCTCATAACTCTCTTGAAAATGCGATATTTGTAAAATTCTTAATATTGTAAATGTTCAAGAAATATTAACCAGTCAACAATTGCGCTAATTGCAAAGGAAAATATTTACTATGTTCACAAATGTTATGGTTTACTTTTATTATCTTTCATTTGCTATCAAATGAAGTTTTTTGTTTTATATTTAGCATAGAACCAACCTGTAGTATATAGAAGAATTTAAACACTGCAAATTAATAAAAAAAAAAAAGAAAGAGTAAAGTAAAATGAAGTTTCCTTTATGTGCAGAAAGATTTTACAGACATTAACATTTTCCCCATGGACGGAGGACCATAAAGAAGGAACATCCCCACCCGTCATCCAAGAAGTTTCTCTAACCCAAATCTTTTGCGTTCCTATTTTAATCACACTACTTCGAGATCTAAGACCTAAACTAGTGTTGCATGTGGAGGAATTCACTGAGGAAAGAACAGGAAACTAATTAAAAACTTACTGCAATAATTTGAGTTCCATCACTGTCCTTTTGATAATTAATGTCACAGTACAATAAATCTTTTCTAAATTTATTATCTGGAAAAATTTGGATCCAGAAAAGAACTGTTCTTATCTAAGAAGCTGTGACGTTTGCTTTACCCAAGAATTATGTTATAAACTCCATTTTTCTTTTTTCCTTCTCCTTCTTTTTTGGTACCAGGGATTGAATCCAGGAGTGCTTCACCACTGAGCCACATCCCCAGCCCTTTTTAATTTTTTTTTTTTTTTAATTTTGAGGGTTGTTGCTTAAACTTTACTAAGTTGCTGAGGCTGGCTATGAACTTGTGATCCTCCTGTCTCAGCCTCTCGAGCTGCTGGTATTACAGGCATTTGCCACCATACCTGGCTCAACTCTATTTTTCTGTTTTCATTTGAATAATTCAAGCTTATAGTATTAGCATATTCAAGCTAATACTAAAGAACCCAGGGCACCAAATATCTGTGTCCTCCACCACTACATGCCATGATTTTTTTATTTATATTTATTTAAAGTCATTTCTACTCATATATTACTGTGTAGAAGACTTTAATGTGAGTAGGCTCAAATTTCTTTTGGAAACATATGAAGTATAAATCATTTTCGTTTAAATAAACAAAATAATTCATGTGCAGAATCTTGTGGATTTCTGATTCAAAGGCAAAAATATAAGTGATGAAAACTCTGCTATTTCTTTTTATCATCTCATAAAACAAGCTGTATGTTTAGATCCAATATAGTAAAAATTCTATCCTAACCTTGGAGTATAAAACATCTGAAAGGGTTTTATGTAAGAATTGAGCTTGAGAGTCTGCCAAATTACAATTCTCTGGCTTTAGAACCACAAGAACCTCTGCTTGCCCCAGCCTCCTGTTCTTCACAACAAATGAAGAACTGTACGGAAAGAGAAACTTGCTTCAGTTTGAGCCAAACATCATCTTATGTTTTCATGTTGCCTCGGTATCCACTCTCAATATAAGCTGGACATTCTCATACCAGAAGCAAGACTTTGACACCCTCAACAGTTTCTACTTCTCTGCCTCCACCCTCCCCCATGGATTACAAAAATCCATGATACTGACAACCTCTCAAAGTGTAACTCCACCAAGCATGTACCAGACACCTGCTTGGGTAATGCCCTGCATCCTTGATAAAGGGTTTGGCCCACAGCATGCAGTGGCACATCACTGAAATCCCAGCTACATGGGAGGCTGAGGCAGGAGAACTGCAAGTTTAAGACCAGCCTCAGCAAGTTGTTGAGAACCTGTCTCAAACTAATATTTAAAATAAAGGAGGGTACAGGTTGGGATGTAGCTCAGTAGTAGAGCACTCCTGGGTTCAATCTCCAGTACCACAAAAAAAAAAAAAAAAAAAAAAAAAAGAAAGGCTTTGGCGCACAGGTCCTTCCTTTTCTTTCTTGCTCCCCATCCACTAGTTGAGTGTGCATTTCCCAGAGGGCTCCTACTTCCCCCAATCCCTACCAGTAGTACTAGCCTCTTCCTTTTGGGATCTATAATAAACACATGTGTTTTGTTATCCTGTCCCTGCTATGTCCTAGTTGACCGAAACAGCCGAACTGGACTTTCTTCCTGGAAAGAGGTTTCCTAGAGAGTGGCCATCTTCATAGCAATGAACTGGACACAGGTCAGACAAGAGCCATGGGGTGTCTGCCAGTATAAACTCGCTCCCCAGGTCAGTCACTGAGTGGCTGCCCACCAGGATAAGGAAGGTTCTGGCAAGGATACTGCAAACACCCATGTCCACCTCCCCTGCAGCCCCATCTTGGCAGGCCAGGGTTTATAGCTACTCTCCAAAGAGAGACCTCAAGACCAAAGCACAGGAAAACCGTGACACCTCATTCCCCTGAAATCTTTGAAGATGACAATCATTACAAGATGCAGAAATCAGTACTGTGAAATATTTGTGTACTAGAAAATAATTCCTGTGTGAAGAATATGAAGTCAAAAATATACTCATTGGTTTTGTTACAAAACTGAAGATTTCTTTTACTCTCTCCAGTTTCCCAAAATTTGGAAAAAATAAAAAACTTCAGCTTTTCAAGTCCAGGGGCACATAACGCTTTTGGAACTGAAGTTTAAAGCATTGAAAACTAAATTTAGAATGGCCCCAATTTCTGTCAATAAATGATCCTATAAAGTTTACTATCATTAGTAACATTTTTAAAGGAAAGTAAGTTACATATAAAACATCCTGTTTTTAATTTCTAGACTTGTTGATGGCATGTCAGAATTACATCTATCAGTTTTAAGTAAAGAATGTTGCTTTTTAGACACAGAATTATTGAGAATTTTTTTTTTGATAAGCAAAAAGGAAATTAAAATTTTGTTCAAAGGGACACTGGATACATATGTTAGTTTACATACTGGTGTTTTGAATTACATGCTGGAACAGGATGAGAACAAATTCTATGTTTAATAGAATACCTCAAACAACAGATTTTACTTAACACAACTACTAAAAACAGTCTCATTTCAGGTAAAAGTTCTAAAAATAAAAATAATCATAAAAGTTCACATTGTGAAAATCTAGCCTTGTCTATAGAGAAAATACTGCTATGGCATTGACCCTAATCTTTTCCCTATAATTCTGCTATAATTTCACACATAAATTTCTGTGTAATTGAAATAATAAAAACCTTTACAAACCCAGTGAAGACACATCAGCTATTATGAAGTATCCCCCATCAGGAACTATGGGTTTCAGGCCAACACTTTCAAGTAAATGCACCATCCGATCTCTTTTTACTTCTAATTCTTTTGGCAAAGAATTAAAGTAACATTCTGGGTCATCCATACGCTTGATGTCAATCCAAAAAGCTTGAGCCACAGCTTCCTGTATGTTAAGGTTGAAAAACATGGAGAGGAAATATGGAAGTGGTAGTCATTGCTCAGTTTATTGGTCTAACAAATAAAGATCATCTGAACATGATTATTGGCAAAGTGATCATTCAGGAAATTCCAGGTGAACTCCTGGGTGAAGGAATCAGTTATAAGAAAATAATTAAATCTAATATGTCTCGGAATGAGTCATGAAAATCCCAATTGGACAAGAGGTATTACATAAAGATGGCTTATTTCATAACAACAACAACAACAACAAAACATTAAGACTGAGGCAAAATGCAGAATGATTTGCTAAGTCTAAGTCTGAAAAGTGATCAGAGAAATGATGAAGTAGTCAGGTTCCCCTGCCCCCCATTACTGGTAGGACATAGTGGACATGAGCTGAGCACTGTGTGTAGGACACATACTCTCCATTCTCCACAGCGTGCAAATCTTTGCTGATATCACAGGAAGGTAGTCTAAGTAAAATAAGGATGAGTTTCTGGAGCACATAGGCAACTCTTCTACCACTCTCCAAGCAAGTCAGAAGAGCCAGGAAGAGAAACTGGGTCAAAAAAAAAGTCAAGGTTCTTAAATGCAATGGACTTAGTGTTTATATCCCCCTAAATTCATGCTGAAATCCTAACCCCCCCAAGGTGATGCTATTAGAAGGTGGGGGGCCTCTGCAAGGTGATTAAATCAAGATTGCAGAGCCCCCAGGAATGGTGTTAGCAACTTCATAAAAGGAAGCTAGGGGGCTGCAGTGGTGGCTCAGCGGGTACGGTGCTTGCCTGGTATGCGCGATTTTGCGAGTTCGACCCCAGCACCATGTACACGACGAAGTCTTGGACCAATGAAAGCCACATGAAGAAATAAATAAAAAATTGTTACTGTCTTTCTCTTTCTCTCTCTCTCTCTCTCTCTCACTGTCCCTCTCTCTTAAAAAAAAAAAAAAAGGAAGCTAGAGCCCCCCTTCCAGGATGGGAGGACACAGTGAAAAAGTGACATCCATGAGGAAGCAGGCCCCCGTTTGACACAGAATCTGCCAGTACCTTGTCTGGCACCTTCCAGCCTCCAGAATTGTAAGAAATACATCTCTTTTGTTTATAAGTCACCTGGTCTATGGTTCTTATTATCGCAGCCTGGACAGACTAAGATATTAAGGAACAGGCAGGTATCTGAGGAGGCAGCAGGAAAGCAACATATAAACGGATTAAAATCAAGATGTGCAAAAAGACCAAACATCTGCACATGCAGAAGAGCAAAAGCTCAGCAGGTAAGTGAACAGGGATGGCTTAGCAATGATGGTATCAGAGCCAGTAAGGAGATCCAGGCAAAGTATTCAGAACCTGGAGTAGCTAAGAGAGTGAAGGGAATAGCAGAGTAGTCAATTTTTTTTCTCAGTTCATAAAGTTTATTTTTGTAGTTTAGTACTCTGTATTGAATTCAATAGAAAAAAACTTCATTTATGTACCTACTATGTGTTGGGCTCTTGACCCAGTATACACAAAAAAGTTAGGGAGGCAAATATGCAAAGAAATGCATATCATTCTGTGGACAGGAAACAGAACAGTCAAACTTTAAGGAAATGGACCAGAATCCAAAGATGTCAAGAACTAAAGGATCAATTCTCATTCACTCGGTAAACATACTGAGTAAATACAGAAATGTTAAGCCTGGAATTCAGTTAAGAGCTGGGAATAGAACAATTAACAAGACATGATCCTTGTTTTATGGAGCTTCCAATTAGGGCACCCTGGAAGGGGTGGGGTAGAGAGGAGAACACAAATGCATGAAAAAGGCAGGCTATAATTTGTTCTGTTGGAAGAACCTAGAGAAGCCTAATTTGGCTGAAGAGCAGCATGACAAGAAATGAAACCAGAGAGAAGGCTTCATCCCCCCAAAATTCAGCAATAAAACAGAATTAATAATTCCAAACTACCAGGAGACAGTTTCCAAACATGGCTAGGGAATAATAGGGGACCTAGCTGAAATGAGGAATCAAGTGTTTGTGAAAAAGATGCTTGGGGTTTTTCTGCTGTATCTATTTCTTAGCAACTTGTTCATTCACTGTAGAAGATATTGCCCTAGAAAATTCATACTGCAGAGACATAAATGTCACAGCTGCAGCATTATCCTGGCTCTTCTTTTTCTCAAACCTCATAAGTAACCCATGGACAAATATTTTTAGCTCAACCTTCAAAACATATTCAGAATGCAATCTCTTTTCACCACATCTCCCATCCTCTTCTTGGTTCAATCCACTGGCACTTCTCTCCTGGATCTGTGGAAAGACTTTCTCACTCAATAAAGCCAGATCCCCTTGATAACACAAGCTAGAACATGTCACTTCTGTGCTCAAAACTCTCTAGTTTGTTGCTCAAATGATCCCTTCTTCAGGATGCTAACAAAAATTACTCTATCCTTTTTTCTTCCCTGATTTATTTTTTTCTTTGCATTTATCAGTTTTTGACAGATTATATTTCTAAAATATTTATTTGTGTCCCCCACTAGATCGCATGCTCCACAAGTACAGGAAATTTTGTCTGCTATATCACCAATACTCAGAAAATAACTTACTGAATAAATGAATGGATTTATTGAGAGGATAATACCACTGAGATAGAATATGATGCCCAAACACATCTGTATCTTAGCATTCATAACCTGTAAATATGTACTTTGCATGGTAAAAAGAACTTTGCAGGTGTGATTTAAATTAAGGATCTTAAGATGAGGACAGCCTCCAGCGGGACTAATGTAAATCATGAAGGTCCATATGAGGAAACAGGGAGGTAGAAGAGTTCAGAGTTACAGGAGATGTGTCGACAGAAAGCAGAGGGATGTGAGCAGGAGCCAAGGAATTCTGGCAATCTTAGGAGCTGAAAGGCAAGGAATCGACCCTTCCCTAAAGCCTGCAGAAGGAATGCAGCAAGGCCACACCTGGATTTCAGCCCTGTAAGGTCTATTGCTAACTTCTGAATGCAGAACTGTAAGAAAACAAATTTGTGCTGTTTTAAGTCAGAAAATTTGTGGTAATTTGTTATGGCAGCAAGAGGAAACTAATAAAGCCATATATTATTCCAATACTTGGATAGATCATGGTTTATTTAACCACCTGCCTGTAGATGGATAATGGACTATGCCCAATCATCTACAATAAATAGCCGCATACATCCAGATCTTGCATGTACAGATAGCTCTAGGGTAAATCCTCAGAAGACAGATTGCTATACACAGGACAAGCACATTTGGAATTTTGCTAAGTGCTGCCACCATTCTCCAGAGTCGATAGCACACTGTATTTCGCATAGCAATGTATGCGTGTTCAAAGCTAATACCTGTAGTACTAAAGAAATAAAATAAAACTATCCATATAAAAATGATTATGCATGTGCTCCTAAAATCCCACATTACATTAGAAGGTCTTGCTCAGGAAGGACCTGCAGGAAAGAACTAAGCCAATTCAAAAATGCAAAATAAACGTGACACCTCCAGCAGGTATGGCGCTTGCCCGGCACGCACAAGGACATGAGTTCAAACCCCAGCACCACATACACAATGAACTGTTTAAGCAACAAAGGCCATGTGAAAAACTAAATAAAGTTGATTCTCTCTCTCTCTCTCCCCCACCTTTTTTTTTTAAAGTGACACCTCCAACAACAATCCATGCCCCCATCTCTCCAATACCTACCTGTAAAGGAGTTGCACAAGTGTAAACAGTGTTTTGTTGAACTGTCTGTAAATGTTTTATCAAATGACAGGGACCAATGGACCAGCCAAGCTGGGAAAGGAAAAGATAAAAACAGGTTTCAAATAAAAGTCTAACAGTATGTATCACATCTGAGATAGCAGTTCATGCAATTGCTAAATACAGGCAATTTAGAAATGTTTATATTAAAGCTAGGCATGGTGGTGCATGCTAGTATATCCCAGCAGCCTGTAAAGTGCAGAAGGTTGACAAATTCAAGGCCAGCCTCAGCCACTAACTGAGACCCTCTGCTCCCATCCCCCCAAGAAAGGGTTGGAGATGTAGCTTGGTGGTAGAGCTTACCTGGGTTCCATCCCTAGCACTGCACACACATATAACAAATAAATAAAAATTAAAAATTAAAAAAAAGAAATGCTCATATCATGAAAATAGGTCAGTATCTATACTTAGAAGCGCTTCAACACCATTCTTTTTGTGTAAAAGTTTCCAACTAGAATCTCTAAGCAACGCCTTCATCACTAAGCCCTGCCTTCGGAAGATAAACAAAGCCTGTAATTGGTATTAGCCTCTCCTCCCTCTTCTAATTTATGACTTCTGATATTTCCAGTGGAAAAGCTTGTTTGAATTATAAACACAAGTAACTCTAATGAGGGCCTAGAGGACTCTTACATCATCAAAACATCAAAACCTTTGATTCTGGAGGCCTCCTTTTGATGCTACCTGCATCTTAGCCATGTTCAATCTAAGTGGGGCTAGAAGAGAACCCAGTTTCAATCGGATTGATTGTTTTGTAATAAATAGTATAGTGGTGCAGTGCATGGATTCTGAAATCAGACTACCTGCCCTCGCTTGAATACATCAGCAGTATAACCTCAGGTAGCACACTTAACTTTCCTGTATTTTAGTTTTATTATCCATAAAACAGGGGTAATAGTTGTACCCACCTTATAATGTTATCAGAATGAAAATAATTAGTTCATGCAAAACACTTAGCCTGGTACGTAGTAAGTAACAAAATATTAGCCATTATTACTTTTTTCCTTTTCTTATTTTATCACTTTTTCTCATTATACTAAAATGTAGTAATCTGAACATTCTTTGCAAAGAAAAAAGTATCATTTGTTGATTTATGAAATAAAAATTACTTAATTTTTCTTACTTTTAAAGAAATTACTAGATATCAAAAACAATGAAACAACATGAAAATTGAATAAACAAAAGATCATTAAGAATAAAAACCCATGAAAACTGAGTATATATGTGTTTTAAACATAAAACACTACAAATAATAAAATATATCCCTATTTTTAAGCAACTATAAAATATTGGCGGGGAGGGCTCTAACACGCTAAGTGCATGCTCTATTACTAAGCTATATCCCTAAATTCTTATTTTCTTACCTTCCAGCCAGTCACACTGAAAGTTTTCCCAGCACTTCCTATTGTTACTGTTCTTTCCCACATACCTGGAAAAGTGGCTGAAAAGAAGGAAAAAAAAGGTTAAATAATTGGTTTCCAATCTACATTTAGTATAATCTAAAAACATAACAAAGCTACATGAATTTAATGAAAATACATATGTTAATTATAGATCAGTTAACATAGTTATGTTAATAGTTTATTTAAGGAATGCAACATTAAGTCCAAACTCAGTTGAATATGTTGTAGGGCTTTAGAATATTACATTGTTGTACTAAAATATATAAATATATTTAATAATTTTAAATAGGAAAATTATTCTCAGGGGCAGGAGAGGCAGGGATATCAGTAGATAGTATTCCAGGCCAGGCCCAGTGGCAGCTGTCACATGAACTGTGGCAACCAGTGTGCAGTGCTGGCAGTGGATGTATGGTCAACTAATGCTCCTGTGGCTTGGGTTTAGTGTAGCCCTGATGATTGCATAGCTCCCCCCGCCCTTTATTCTGTTCACTTTCTGGGTCTGTTTCTCCAAGCTGCCTAAACAATGGTTCTTAAAATGTGACTCACACCAGCAATGTCAGCATCACTGGGGACTGGTAAGAAAGGTAAATTGGCCTCATCTCACACCTACTGAATTAGAAACCCCGGGAACAGGGCCATTAGTCTATATGTAAATGTTTTGCTTATATCTCATGGATTGAGATATAAATCCCATTTCTATAATTCACCCACTTAAAGCATACAATCCAGTGGTTTTAATATATCTAAAGAGTTGTGCAACCATCACTACAATCAATTTTAGAACATTTTTTCAACCCAAAAGGAGCTTTCTACCTTTTAGCATTATCCCTTAACCCCACTAGAAGCTATCCTTGAATGAAATTTACCAAATACATACATTTTTCTCTGAGTCACATGACAGGTTTCTTGTGCTTAGAACACTAGCCAACACCTCAGCACCATGCTTTGGGGCATGTCTAAAACCCGAAAAGGCTGCTTGTTTATAGCCGGAGCCAAAGTAAGGAGACTGTCACCTTGTTCACCCTTAACTGGGAATGTATCTGTCAGGTGCGTCAAATTTCTGGTCCCTCTTTGAATGAAGTGCCTGCCACGAGTATTGATTTTGAGGTTGCAAATACAGAACTGGGCAAATTTGCAAATACAGAACTTATCATAATGGGAATCAACTGTATAAAGGTTTTCAAGTTGATTGATATCTTTACAGGTCATTCATTCATTTTCTCATTCAGCCTTCAGATATTTATTAGCAATGAGCTACCAGGGACCAGGGACTAAGCTATGTCTAGAAGAAATGAAGATGAGTAAAATGCAGCTCCTATACTGAAAGACCTTAAGAATGCCTAGAAGGGAGAGGAATAACACGCAATTGTAACACAGTGTTAGCAGCACAGGGTGAGCAGTAGGCATGGATTATGCAAGAATAAGAATGTGTTGAGGGTGGCTTTCTCCAGCCAGTGATGACTGAGCCGAGTTTGGACAGACCACATACGCCTTAGCTGGGCGGAAGAAAGGAAAGATACTTCAAGTTCAGGGAATGTAAGGCCTGGAAGTGCAAGTGTTTGTGAATTTTGTCGGAGGTTAATAAAGTAAGTTACTTTTCCATGAATCTCCTGAGAATATTATTTAAAACATCAATTTTTAAATTCCTCAACTACTTTAGTTGTGAAGCTCTTAACATGCAACCTCACAAGTCTTTCCACTTGTTTTTAGAGGTAGAGATGGAGTTTTTGACTTGTTCTTAAAGTGTTGGTATATAAAAAGGAAAATAAATGCTTATTTCTGGGGGGTGTGGTCTGAGGTTCTGCTTTCTTAATCTGCTCATAAGCAAGAGGCATGTCTACTAAAATGTAATGATCTAAAGAAATTTCTGAAATAATGCGTAAGTGTCCATTGTGAAATATCTGCCAATATTTGTAAGAGTAGGGACACTATATAACTCATAAAAGTTATGAATGGATTTTCTGTGTATTCCTAAAAAGCACCATGACTCATGTCTCATTTTTTTATTTGACCAGAGAAAAGTCTAAACTATGTGTAACATGTAATATCACTTCCTTTAAAGTAGCAATATATATTCAAAATCAGGAAGGTGTATGCGTAAGAACATTTAACAATAAATTCTTTGAAAATAAGAATTACCCAGAGAAACTAATACAATTCTTACCTGTTTTACTGTAGTTATATATGGGCAGAGCAAAACTACTCAAACATAAAACACAGGCCTCATTAAAAAAATATTAAATCTAACCCAGTATTTAAAAGAAGAACAAAGTAATTTGTTGATGACTATTTCAGCCATATAAAAGTGAATTCCTTTTTCTCAAGGAGTAAGCTGATGAGCTGAACAGCTTACAAAGACTTTTATGCTGATTTTGTAAAAATCAGTGTGTTAGTATATAAATGGCAGAGGGAGACTCCTTTTGTTGACCAAAATGTTATTTTACTCACTGGGAAAACATTATTTGAATCAAGAATCTGATCCAATAAGAGCCAATTCTACAATTTCATAAGAGTTCTAAGAAAGGTTAAAATATCCAAATGTTCACATCCCCTCAAGCTTCAGAGATCTGGGGAGCCACAGAAGTTAATGTGAATAGATAAACAAAAAAGATGAGCTTTGCATGTGGATATGGTTATTTAAAAAAGAAAGACCCCCAAATCAAAGCAAGCCTTTCTAGGTCTAATGATTTTAGAAAACTGTATCCATTACATTTTAAGTTGAGGCTGCAGCTACATCTGAAAGGCAACTGGTCAGCACTTCTCTTTATGACTAATGATGCTTAATTTAGATGAAGCAGCTCTGTTATTCATAGATGATTTAATAGAAGTAAAATAAAGATTAGAGACATGACAAAGGGTGCTGTACTACAGAAAGCTGCCTCTGTGGAAACACAAAGGTACTCATTTCATGATGTACGGCTAGAAAGTCCTATTATATTAGAAAATTACTGTCCACTTTGCAAATTAATGTGATAGCCATTTTACATCTTTTATGTAACAGATCACTGCAGGAGGTAGAATGGCTATGCTTTAATGCAAACAAACTGCATTTTCTAAATAATAATAAATTAATTTTTTCATTGAACTTCATGGCCTGTCAACTAAAAATAATATGAGTTAAATAAAGTAATACCAAGTAAAAATAAATGAGTTAAAACTATGTCTTTAATATCTTTAGTAAATAATGCTATTTAGCTCCCCTTTACCTTGGTGGGCTTACAATTCATAGGTTTAAAAAATAAACTTTCAGACCATTTAAAGTGATCTTTTGGAATGAATATTGCTAAACTGAGTTAATTACAAAATAACTCTTCATGTTGGACTGATGGGGAACTGAACTCAGGGGCCCTCTCCCACTAGGCCACTGAGCTACAACATATCCAGCGCCAACCCCCCCTTTTTTTGATACCAGGGATGAAACCCAATGCTGCTTAACCACTGAGCCACATCCCAAACCCTTTTTATTTTTTATTTTGAGATAAGGTTTGCTAAGTTACTGAGGCTGGCTTTGAATTTGTGATCCTCCTGCCTCAGCCTCCTGAGCAAATGTTATACCCTTTTTTCTCATATACAAGTCCTTTGGATGATTGCCCTATTTCCCTACACTTATTGGTGCCAGTTACTACAACATACTGGTTTAAATAAAATCACTTAGCTTTTAAGGATATATTTATCTTTCATGCCTCCTTGCCTAAGGACATGCTCATTATCTGACAGGATTTTAGTTTACATTTCTCTATCTACTTCATTTTATCTTTTGCCCACTCTTTTTCTGATTCTCTCCAATAGCTGCTTTCTCCTCTCATCTCTACATCCATTTGGAAGATATTTTAGGAATAATTATGATATGTGCCACAATTACTTATATATACATGCACTAGTTTTGAAAATTTCTCCCACGGTATCCTTTAGTCATCATTCCCTTGTCCTTTTCCTATTTCCTATTCATTTAGTCAGCAATTACTTTCTCATTGTCTACCATGCGCAAGACCCTATTCTAGAAACTGGGGAATCAGAGGAGACCAATGCAAACAATGACCTCTTCCATCTTGAAGTTTACAAGTAATATACATAGATTCTGATATTTACTATTGACAAAAACACAAAAACTAAAAAACCAAAAACAAACAAACAAAAAACCCCAGAAAATCGACAAAGCCAATGACAGAGGGAGAGGTGTGACTATCTTAAATATGACGCTCATGAAAAGTGACATTAGAACAAAGACCTGAAGGAGCTGAAGGACCAAGCCATGTGGATAACTGGGGGAAAGTGTCTCCAGGCAAAGGAAAGATAAATGCAAACACTCAAATGTTGCATCCCAGCATATCAGGTTAGGCCCCAGAAGACACTGGCATTTGTGCAATGGCCCAGTAGTAATGGCGGCATTGTGGCCTGGACAGAGAGGCAGTAGCTTAATGTCCCTATAACTCCTTCCTTTTGCCTTGGCATTTTGGCAACTTGCACAGCACCCAGTACAGAACCTTTTCAGGAACAATTGTGCTCTGTCTGTCTAATGTACTAAGGAACATCAGAATTCTTGCTAAGAAGCCAAATACATAAGCAAACACAACACTCTGCATCTTCTCAGTTTTACAGAGTGAAGCAAAATCTCTTCCCCTAAGTTTGTACTGTTTGTCCTTGAAGATGTTCATTAATTCAGGTGAGCAGCATTCATTCAAATAACTGTTTTTAAGTGCTCATGCAGATACCCACTACAAGGACTATTTTAAAGCTGGTCTGGGATCCTTTCCAATCAGTTGCTCCACATATGTCCAAACACATTTAGCTTTGTGACTCTGCATCATCATCAGTACCTATTTTTAAATGCTTATTTCCAGTATATACAAGCCATTCATAAACTTCATCACTGATGCAGAGGGTGTCATATTTGATGCAGAGGTCAGCAATTACTTGGAGTTCCTCTTTGGTGTACACCTACACATATTAAAGGAAAGAGCACAGCCACGTATTACTCAACATGTGAGAAGACAAAAGTTTGAAGACACTAAAGAGATGAGAGCCTTGCTTACCTTGCCAATGGGGTTGTGTGGAGTATTTAGTATAATGGCTTTGGTTTTAGAATTAAATTTACTTTCCAATTCTTCAGGATCTAATGTCCAGTCAGAACTAGACCCTTTTTTCCCATCAACAGGTTTCTAAGGATGAAAAATGAAGAAGTTATTTAATATAATGAATTAATTTTGCTGTCTTACAAATAAATATTCTAATAAGAAAGAAAATTAGAGTAAGGCATGAAAGGTAACTGAATACATGAACTAAGACCATAAATAGAAATAACTGGGCTTTAGTTCTGCCTTGAGAACTCATGAGGACAGGAGTCTTATGTGCACAGCTGTTAAGGGAAAAATGAACCCTGTCAACATTAACAGCTGCTAATGTGCCTGTATTCCTCCCCAGGGGCCAGTCATGACTATGGTTAATGTGTGTACCGTAAGGCTAATGGAGATTCTGTGATTTTTCTCAGTGTATCAGTTATTTTGAAATGACTCAGAAACTTTATAGGTGCCAAAGTAATTGTTATTTTCAAAAATTCTTAAAGCATATGAGCTGATGGGCAAACTTACAGATCTTAGGGGAATAAATACAGGTGTTGCTCCAGCCATTCTCACCATGGGCTCATAGCAGTCATAGAAAGGGACTATTATTATGACCTGAAATAAAAGCAAATAAGAACACAACATTTTGGTCACTAGTTCATTTCACAAATATTGCGTATTTACTATATACAAGGCATTGTACTACTGAGATGTAGCAGTGAAAAGGGTGGGAGTTGCCTTCAGGGAATCACTGTACAGGTGCAAATGACCTTGGATGTAGACTTGTTCAGAGAGGTTAAGTTGGTGTCCTGGGTATTTCAGGGAGATCTGGGCATGGGCTTGCAGTGGGGGCAGTTGAGATTGCATATAAAATTTTATACATTTAGGTGGATTTATCTGGGAAAAGAGACCATACCTTTCATCACACCTTCAAAGGGATGTTCTAACAAAATCATTAAGAGTTTCTTTATTTTTGTTTTTTGTATTATAGATTGAATCTAGAGGTGCATTACTATAGTGTAATATCCCCCATCCTTTTTATTATTAAATTTTGAGACAGGGTCTCACCACATTGCTTAGAGTCTCACTAAGTTGCTGAGGTTGGCTTTGAACTTGCAATCCTCCTGCCTCAGCCTCCTGAGCTGCTGGGAGACAAGTGCCACCATGCGTGGCAAGAGTTTCTTTATATTTTAAGTTAGAAAATGAAATTTAGAATATAATTGGCAGATTAGATAGTGATAAGACCACAAGAAAAGAGAACATTGCAATGTTCTCTGGCTTGCAGGGCTAAGTTACAAGCATTATCTTGAGAGTAAAAAGTGTCTCTTCTCGAAAGCATTTCGTAACAAAGAGCAGATGCAGGAAGACCAGTTAGGATGCTATTATTCTTGTCTTATACACATTATTTCCCTCCAGGGACTTCATTTTTGGAGTCTGTCTTTCCCCCCTAGTCCTTTGGAATATTCCCGATCACTTTGTCCCTAAAAGTTCTCTCCCAGTCAGTCCTGGCTGGGCATCCAGGTGAGTGACCCACCTACCAGCTTGGCCTAGCATCCCTAACTTTTTGCTTTTCTATAAGGAGAATTTGAGCACATAGCTTATAACCACCATCATATTCAAATTTTGTTTTTACCCTTTTGAAACCCAAAAATATTTCATGAAACTCTCATTAAGTTTTCACATTTATGTTGAATAAATATTTGCATTAAATATTGTTATGGCTATATATGTAAAAAAATTATTTCTGAAAAATCTGACAATAACATATGATTTCATAATACACTAACTTATCTCATTTAACTTTTGATTAAATTTAATGGCATCCAATTGTTTTGAATGTGCTCTTATGATTGTTTTTCTTATAGGAGTCACCTGTCCTAAAAGCTCCTTGGCATGTCATTCAACTACCAAGTACAGCTAGTACAGCCTACCAAGTACAACATGATAAGGAGGAAAAAGAAATGACCAGGATTGGATCCTCTTTCAAATGGATTGCAGGGTCTTCATTCATCTGTGAGGTTCTTGTGCAATAAGTTGACCACCTGTGTAACCCTGTGGAAACAGTGCTCAATACAAAGGGAGCTCCATCAAAGAAAATAATCTGGGAGAGAGGGTGGTAGAGTGGACAGAACACACCTTATGTTCTCTATTTTGTGATGGACTAATTCCCCTCTTTTTGAAGAGTGCTCTTTGAGCACCCACTTTCTTAGGTGCTGGCAGCACAGCAACAGCCAAGTTCTCCTGGAACTTATATCCACTGAGAGACTCACAATGAATGAGAAAGCAAGTATGCAAACATCACTTCAGATGGCAATGTGCTATTAAGAAAACAAAACAGGTTAGCATAACAGTGAAGGACAGGAATAGGGTTTCAAAGTATTAGATAAAGTGATGAGGAAGGAAAGAATAAAGAGTCCCAGGGCTAACCCGTGGCTACTCCAACACAGTCAGTTGGAGAAAGAAACCAAGGATCAGCAGCATCAAGACATGAGATGACACCGCAGCTATGTCAGTAATTTCTGCATATACAAAAGAGGTCAAGCAGTATTAAAGCAGTGGTATTAGAGTGACAGGGGGAGGCAGAGAGATGGCCACAACAGGTGCCCAAGTGATCTTGCCTCACAATACCAATGGCAGAAAGCGCTGGACCTTCCTGTAATGTATCTTCACACTGCACTGCGAACATGATTCTGGGCACAAACCAGACTGACCAAATACTTGCTGATTGAGTTCAGATTAAAGGCCATTTTTAGCAATGACAACAGAGGATTCTTTTTTCTCATCAGTGCCAGCTTCTTCTACCTACCCTTACCTAAATAAGCTATAAAAATATGAATAAACTAATGCAAGAAAATGAATCTTACCGATATAACTACAAACGAGAGAAGCCTGACCCATGTATACACTGTATGATTCTATTTATATCAAATAAAAGAGCAGTCAGAATGAACCTGCTGGGATAGAAGATGGAAGAGTGTTACTTCTGTGAGAACACAGACTAAAAAGTGGAAGGAGGAAGGGCTGCTGGGAATGTATGCATCTTCATCTGCATTTGTGGGCTGGTTTATTCAGCACCACATTCAGGATAATATGTGAACTTCACTATATGTGCATTAGACTTCAAAAATGATTTAAAATAGAAGAGAACGTAGAAGAAAGTAAAAAATTCAAAGGTGGGACATATGATAATGATTACAGTATTACAATGTTAATATACTTACTTCATCTCCTTCGTCAATTAGTCCTTGAATGGCATTAAAAAGAGACCCATATGCCCCTACTGTTACAAGGATTTCTTTATTTGGATTGATTTGATTTTGATAAAACTTTCCATATAGGCAGGACAGAGCTTTCACAAGTGATGGATGACCCTGTGGGATTAAAAAATAAGAAAAAACCTTGAATTTGATTATGGAACCTACTTCTTTGAGGTAGAGACATGCACACTAGTGTTGCTGTGTTAGCAAATGTTAGGAGGAACAGAATCTTACTCGTATTGATTATCAAGACAGCAGGAGTTATTAACAATAACTATTTTCATAATAGAGAAAGGGTTATAAATGTACAGTCTGTCACATGTAGGAATTCCATTATTTCAAAAATTTCTCTTTTTAATTAACATGTATAGTTGTGCACAATTATAGGGTACAGCATGATAACTCAATACACATGTACAACATACTCTGATCCAATCAGGGTAAAAAGCATTTCTATCTCCTTATTATTTCTTTATGTTTGGAGACTTTAAGCTCCACTCTTCTTGTTCATCATAAAATATATGGTAGGTTATTGTAAACTACTATGCAGCAAAACTCTAGGGCTACACCTCCCATCTAACTGTTTTGATATCTTGTTGTCCATTCTCTCTCTGTCTCTCCTATTCTGCTCTCTTCCACTTTGAAATCAACTTTTTTAGCTTCCACATATGGGACAGAACATGTGGCATTTATGTTCCTTTGTCTGACTTGTTTACCTAATGATGTTTGCCCTTCTGTCCATACTGCTTTAAATGATAAGATCTCTTTCTTACTGATGGAGGAATAAACTGGGTGCCTGCGCATTTCATTTTAAGACTAGGTCCAGCAAATTCTACCAAAAGGTGGTCTGAAAAACAACTATAAATACTACACACCTTTCCTTAGAATGATAAGTATTTATGTTTTAATTAAAATCAAAATTTCTAAAATAATTCAGGCTTCATAACAATAAATAAAACTCGGCTAAGATGTGTAAATTTAAAAAAATACAATTTCTCCTCAACAATATTTCATTCTCACTCCCCTGAGGTAGTCACAGATAATTATCATGTGCTTTTTCTTTTCTTTATGTGTTGAATTGCAAATATTGATTTTTAAATATTTTAACAAGGGATTGAACCCAGAGAGATTTGACTTGCTAAAATTTCAGGATTTTTGTTTCTATGTTCATGAGAAATGCTGGACTAGAATTCTCTTTCTGTTCCTTCTTCTCATTTTCTCTCAGGGTTAATGTATGCTGGCCTCATAAAATGAACTAGGAAGCTTTCATCCTACTCTATTTTCTGAAAGAATTTGTGCAAAATTGGTGTTACTTCTTCCTTAAATGTTTGATAGAATTCATCAATAAGTCATCTGGGTATTGTTTGTTTGTGAGAAGCTTTTGATTGATTACAAATTCATTTTCTCTCATTGAAAAGTTTTCTCTATCTCCTTGTGTCCGCTTCAGCATCTTTCAAACAAACTGGTTTATTTCATACAAGTTGTCAAATGTATAAAGTTACTCATAATATTCTCTTATTGTTGTTTTAGCATCTGTAATGAATCCCTTTTTTCATTCTCATATGGCTCTTTTTTGTTGAGGAATTCAGGTGAGAGCCTTACTTATTGACCTTTCCTAAGAACCATCTTCTGGCTTCACTAATTTTCTTCACTGTTCACCTCTAGATGTTCATCATGGCATTGGACTTGGCTGGGAGGGAAGTGTGTGGAGCATGTCTAGGAAGGGTCATAGGCCGGGTCAGGGAGTGAGGGTACACGGGGAGCAGGGATTCCCACCCCATCAACCCTGGTACATGGTGAAACCTGTAGAGATAAGACATAGAACAACTTCCTCTGTACCGTCCCTCCCCATTTCCACACAGTCATAAAAGCAAAAGACAAATGTCTAGGCATGTGACTGCATTGCTTTTAGTCATAACAGTTATAAGGCTATAGTTCACAGGTTCCCTTTAATCTAGAAAACATGGACATTCCAGTCATTTCATCAGACAAGGATGAAGAAAGAGGTTGAGAGGAGTTAGAAACGAAGAAATAACTAATTGGAAATGGGATATTAATTAAAGGGTTGGAGCTGAGACTGCATGGATGTTAAAGAGATAAAAAAAAAAAAAAGATGTTTCGAGAGGACATTCTCCATTCTCTTTTGCCCTAATATGCAGCTTTGAAATAACCGAAACAAAGGTCCAAACCAAAACGCCTCTCCTAGGAGATAAGGGCAAGGGGGAGAGTGCTGTGGCTCCCAGGTTGGGATAGCGGATCCCAAAAAGACAATGACACATATAGGACAGAAGTTTGCACATGCACAGCCCAGTATAAAACATGCCTGTTCGGTCCTGACACACTTACAAAGCCCCGTGTGTACTGATTCAGGCTATCGATCAACGCAATCTTTGATAACTCTTCTTTTACATATGCAGGAGGGGATATATCTGGAAGGCCTTGGCCGAGATTCACGACAGAGGGATCAGCAGCCAACTTGGTAAATTCAATCCTAAAATGACAGCAACAAATTGATATTAATAGGCACTCCTATTACAAAGTTCACCTTTTATATCTCACAGCTTTATTTCAAAACTGAAAAATAAGACTTAAATTTAGTCTTACAGATGAACAGAGTTCCCCAAAACAATTTCATCATCCACAAGATGAGTTTACCTAATAAATTGATGGTTGAATTAATAAACTTTGTGTTCTTTACAGACCCCAACTCCACAATACCCATATTTTAGAATTTTTTTTTAAGAGAGAGGGAGAGAAAGAAACAACCAATGCTATTTATTTTATTTTTTCATCTTTTTGTTTTTCTGACACTTAGCTGTGTATTGTGGTGCTGGGGTTTTGAACTTGGGTCCTTGTGCATGCCAGGCAGAGCTGAGATTGCATGAATGTTAGAGATTCATGCTAATGGAACAATGGGGAACCCAAAGGGGGGAAACCATGGTCTGGCACCAGTATTGGCTTGTTCTGTTATTACACTTTCGTTCTTGATTGTTTGACAATGAACCCCTTCTAATTGTAAAACCATGTTTGTTGAATAAAAATAAAAAAAAAAGAGATTCATGCTAAGCCACAGCTCCCAACCCTAAAAATAAATAAATAAATATCTATATCTATATATATGAGGCAGAAGTATTGAAAGTTTGAGGCCAACCTCAGTAATTTAGTGAGACCCTGTCTCAGAAAGAGAAAGGGAGAGGGGGTGATGGATAGAACTAACAAGAAAAATTTATGGATTAGAAGGAAAGTTCCATAAGGACATCAATTAAATTAATTTTTTTTCGCGGCCATGTGCCTAGTACCTACTACAGAGCTTGGCACATTTGCTAGATGAATTCATTAATGTATGGATGGCTTCCATTTATATATAATGAATGAATTAAATGAATGACTTCATTCTTAGACTATGGATGAGGGTAAAAATCCTCAACTAACGAACTAAAAATACACTGGAAAACCTCATCAAATTACTATTATTTATTCTAAGATACTCACCATACATTACTGTCAAGTCCTTCGATTCGTTTTGCATTTTTGAATTTCAGAGACATTTTCTGAAAGACATAAATATTGAAATGATCTTTTAATTTTTTAATCAAAATTTGAGGTCAGTAAATCGTGGGTTACTTTTCCTTTTCCATATTGCCACTGTGTAAATAGTAACACCACAGAGTTCTAGAGTGCAGCAGAAGATGCTAAGAATTCCATTTCCCATCTACCGTTCCAAGAGGATTTCAGTTCATGTTTTTACTTAAGGACAAAAATATCATCCTAGTCTAAAGAATTAATTGATTTAAAGGACTGAAATGCACTACAGAGAACAATAATACTTAAAAAGAGATAGTTTAAAAAATATCTTGAGGCAGGTCCTGAAGCTCATTTTACATAGGCTGCACCAAGATGTTCCATGTCTACCACCCAGGAAGTGCTCGAGGAGTGGTCTCAGAACTACTCAATAAGGGGTTCCAAATAATAACAACTGACATCGAGCAGTGAGTGTGTACCAGGCTCTGATCTGCACGCTTCACATAATTATCTTGATTAATATTCACATCCACTGCGCATCCTGGTTCCATTATGAGCCACATTTACATGACAGAGGCAGTACAGGGAAGACGTAGCTCACATACTTTTTCACATTTGCCCCAGTTTACATAAGTAGTAACATTCCAACCCAAACAGTTCAATCCAGGATTGGATCCACGGCCTGACTCCAGTTCTATACTCATAACTATCATCTCCTATTGTCGTTTAAATATGACCTCCTAAAAATTTCATAGGAATTCTGCCTCTTGAAAGTATATTGGGGCTGGAGTGGTGGCTCGGCAGTTATAGTGCTTGCCTGGCATGCTCGAGGACATGGGTTCGAGCCCCACCACCATGTACACAACTAAGTGTCAGAGCAATGAAATCCACATAAGAAACTAAATAAAAATTGATTCTTTCTCTCTCTCTCACTGACCCTTTCTCTTAAAAAAAAAAAAGAAAAACAGTATATTGGTAATTTAGATCAGGTCTACTCACACCAAGTAAGCTAAAGGTGTGTTAAATATTAGGAGTTACAATTATCATACAGTATACATTTTTTCAGTTTTTTTAAGTTCAAAAAGTAAGTTTACACTGTCTCTCACAAAGTACCAAATTATTGTTAATAAGCTGGTGGATATAAAAAAAATGACTGACAGGATTTTTGTGAAGAATTTTATAATAGAATATTAAAGCCATTTTAATTCAATCTGGGAGAGAGATAATGATAATAGTTATTAAATAGACCATTGTTCTTATTCTAGTCCCAATAATGGGAATAAAAAATACCTTGCTCAGTTTTCCATTTTTAATCTTTGATACTCCAGTGAAGCAAATCACACGTGAATTCTCCAGAGGTTACAGGGCCTTCTAGAATGGATTACAATGAAGTCCCAGCTGAACAGGATGCTACTCTGGGGACTATAATTATAAAACTAAAGAGTCCCAGCATGATACAGAAGAAAAGTCATTTTAACAAATGCCCTTTGCTATCTCCGAAACAATGTCGAAAACCTAATGATTCATTCAGGATGTGACTGTAAATACAAAGTAGAATCGAATAGAAAAAAGTCAGCATGGTGAGCAATAGGTAATTTAGACACTTAGTCCCATTTTGATAATTGAAGACAAAGTGCACTTTCGGATTTAAGTTTCGTTAACGTTTGTGTCTAGACCAACTTTTCCTCTTTTGGCTGCCTCTGCCTACCTCTCCATCCCAACTTCAGGCCTCAGACACTCTACTTTGCAAACAGTCTATATTCTCTTATTTCTGTACGTGATCTTTCCTCTGCCCAAAGGGTCTTTCTCTACCAATGCTTCTCAACCTCTTTTTCACCCTTGCTCCCCTCAGGAGACTCTTTAGACACCTTTCTGACAAGTCCTCTCATTCAAGTAAATATTAAGGAATAAAATTCTGTTAGATAGGGGCCTGGAGACATGGTAGAGCACTTGCCTGGCATGCATGAGGTCCCGGGTTTGATCCCCACACTCACAAATAAAGGGAAAACAAAAACCGGATGAAAAAAAAATGAACTCTTTTTCTCTCTCTTTAAAAAAAAAAATCTTGCCAGATTGGGCCACAAAACACTGCAACAGCTAAAAATGTATTCTTCCTTCCAAGCACCCATTTTCTCTCCTTGAGGACGGTAATGCCTCTTCTGAGAAGGCACGTTCAGATACTTGTCCCACCTCCCTGCCCCTGCAGTTGGCTACCTCAGAGTTCCTCCTGCTACTGTCCTGTCTCAAGTTAGCCTTGGTTTCCTGTACAGAGCCTTCTCTGATTCCTGAACTCAGGACCGAAAGCTCCCCCTACATGCTTCCATTAAATGCAATACTCTCTAGAGCTCTTATTTTATAATTTTCTGCTTATTTTTATCTGCCCTTAGACTGTGAGAAGAATAACTTTTTCACCAAGGTGTGTCACTATCAGCCAGGGTTCTACAGAGAAAAAGTACCAGTAAGATGTGTGAGAAATTTATTTTAAGGAATTGGCTCAAGCCACTGTGGGAGCTGACAAGTCTGAAATCTGCAGGGTCGGCCACAGGTGGAAGCTCAGGAGAGTGAGGTTGTAGCTCAAGCTGAGTTCAAAGGCAGAATTCTCTCCTTGCTGGCAGGTGGATGTCTTTTTTCTCCTAAGGTTTTGGATTGAAAGAGGTTCCTTATTATGGGTAATCTGCTTTCCCCAAAGCCTACTGATTTAAATGCTAATCTCCTCTAAAAAATATGTCCACAGCAACACCTAGACTGGTGTTGAACAGATATGCGTCCTTGTTCACACTACATACCCACTGGAATTCAGTTGCTGCTGTTCCTTGTCACTGTCCTTCTGAGACACAGGCTAATAACACAGCCTGCATCTGGAATACCGCCCATTTTGAGGAAAAACTCTTAAAAGTTTCTGCTTGAATACACACATATCACTCCTATTCCTATTTGACTTAAGTGATTTCATGGCAAAGCTATAGAGCAGAGATACGTAACCATCCAGCAGGGAGGAGCCTCAAATAATCGTGAGAAACAAGACAGAACTCTGGAGGTGGAACAGCTCGGTGGCTGACATGGGTTGAATGTTTTCCCCTTCAATTTGTTTGTCCTAAGTCCCAGTTCCTCAGAGTGTGGCCTTGTCTGGAAACATGGTAACTGCATATACAATTAGTTAAGATGAGGCCGTGAGGTGACCTTTTATAAAAGGGAAGCCTGGACAAAGTCACTCAGCCCAGAAAAACCCAGGGTGAGGTAAAGGCAGGGGTGGGGTAATGCATCTAAAAAGCCAAAGACTGCCAGGAAATGCCCAGAAGACAGGGGACAGGCATCAAACAGATTCTTCCTCCCAGCCCTAGGGAGGAACAGACTCTGCTTAACCTTTGATCTTCAGCTTTCAGCCTCCCAACTTGTGAGGGAATAAATTTCTGTTGTTGAAACCACCTAGTTTGTGGTAATTTAAAGCAACCCAAGGAAGTTTATTCACTGGTGAAAGTTGACAAGACACCTTACAAAGTCCAAAGACATCAAGATCCAGCAGTAGATGCAAATGCACACTATTTAAGAACCGTTTCCCAGCACAGAGCCAGGATCAGGAAATTAAAGTGAACTGGGAATCCTAGGTGTGAGTCCCAGTTACATAAGGAACTGTTAAGGTTGTAATAATTTTTGGATCCAGATAACCGTGAGGTGACTTTTGCTGACAGATATATTACAGGCCTGGCATTGTTATATATATATATCACATTACTATGTCATTAAAATCAACTGCCAGGAATTTAATCTAACTTTTGTTAGCATGAAGCTGAAAATGCAGTTCTAAACTTTTCCACAAGGTGGTGCAATTGGCAAAGACAAGGAAAAGCTTAACTCTAAATTTTAGTTCTCTGTAAAAGATGCAAGAAGACAAATGGAAAGATGAAAAAAAATACCTATGATCCTATGAGTCTAACACGCCTAAGTTTAAAGTGTACATATTTTGAGGACCTTGCCCATAATACCTGAAGCTGGTTGGTAGCACGGAATAGGTGCTGCAAAAAAATATATTCCCAAATGATATACTGAATCGGGGGAAATTGAGGGTGTTGATGTCTATGTACTATGAGCTATGAAACAAATCTTTATCCAAAGAAGCCAAGGCCACATCCAAAAACAAACAAACAGAAAACCAAGTAACTAGTAACTAGTAATAATGGTAGAGAACAAGAAAAGGCCAGAATACAAACATTGAAGCTATATATAAGGTACACACATGAATATTTTGATGTCTTACCAAAGTAATAGTTAGTATTCGTCATTCCTTGGCATTTATGCTACTTCCTACCTGTTGTTTTTTTGTTTGTTTAAAATGCATGTCCATTTAAAAAGAAACTTTGGTGTACTCCTTTCTACCCTTCCTACTTTGTGTTTCCTCTGTGCAGCATAACCCTGCAGGCTGCTCATGTTTCCATGAGATTCTGTGACTTCTCAGGACAGCACCACAACAGCTGAGAGGCAGAGGCATGCTCCAGTTTGACAGGGGAAGAAAGCCAGCGTGCATCAGTTCTTTTGAAGCTCCATACTACACTAACTGGAGCTTTTAGCTGCATGAGTCAAAACTCAACCTGAAACAGCTTAGGAAAAGGGGGAATTTATTAGAAGGCTCATATGACACAGGAAGAGCAGAGGTGTGGTCAGGCTCAGAGGTAACTGTGAAACTGTGACCAGGAACTTGAACCTCACAGGGTTTTGTTGCATTTCCGTTTCTACACACTTTCTGTTTACTTTTGTTCATAACAGATGAAACAGTCACATTTCTCATCTTTACTATTCTAGAAGGAAAGAGCTGAACAATAAAAAAAGTTATTATTATTGCTTGACTTAAAAATTTCCACTAAGATATCATGCAGTGGGTTCAGTATCTCTTTTCAGTTGAGTCACAGAATGGGAGAACATATTTACAAATATATGTTTTACAAAAGCCTTCCTATAAAAGGATGTTCCCCATCATCAGTTATCAGAGAAATAAAAATTAAACTCACTGAGATAACACAAGATACCCTGCAGAATGGCCACAGATACCAAGTGCTGTCAGGGGCATGGGACAGCTGGAACTCTGTACAACCTGGTGAGAACAGGAAATGGCACAACCACTTTGGAAAATGGTTTGGCATTTACTTAAAACATAAACATGAATCTACCACCCAAACCAGCCATTCCATTACTAGGTAATTATCCAAGAGAATAAAACCTATGTCCATATAATGGCTTGTACACAAATGTTCATAATGGTTTTGAGATGGCGGAAAAAGTCAGGCAGGCAGTGTAATTAGAATGTTTGGGTTGATCAAGAGAAAACTGGTTCTTTTAATGAACAAATATGCCTATCAATTTGACATCCCCATTGCTAGTAAGGAAGGTCCACAAGGAGAGTCCCAACACAGACACTCCCTTCTGCTAACAAAGGCATTGCATATTCCAGAACTTCCGCACCCGTGCTCCTAGGCCTGGGAGACGGAAAGCAATGAGTATGGAACTATAAAAAGGGAGAGTCCCACCCCCTCCTAGGCTCTGTCCCCTTCTCTCACTCTGGGGGAGGTCTGCTCTGCTCCTATGCTCTCATATTAATTTCTTAAATAAAACCTGTCTGCTCTGCTTGCATGGGTGTCCCTCAGTTTCATTCTTCATCTCTGGGTGACACGAACCCAAATTCCACCAAATTGGCATCAGTTTTATTCAGAGAAGTCAAAACCTGGAAGCGACCCAAAGGTCTAGCAACAGGTGAACAGAAAAGCAAATGATGTCATATTCACATAGTGAGATAGTCCACATCAATAAAAAGGAGCTACTGACACGCCACAACAGAGGTGAATCTGAAAATCATGAAAACCACAAAAGTATATATCATTTTATCACACTTATATAAAATACGAAAAAGAGCAAACTAGTCTACGATGATAAAGAACCAATCAGCAGAGTGAGAGATGGACTGCAAAGGAACATGGGGAAACTTCTAGGGCCAGTAGAAGTGCTGTGGATGGGGCTGGAGTGGTGGCTCAGCAGGATTGCGCTTGCCTGGCATGCGTGAGGATGTGGGTTTGAACCCCAGCACCACGTACACAGAAAAGGGTGGAGCAACGAAAGCCACATGAAAAACTAAAATAAAATTGATTCTCTTTTTCTCTCTCTTACTGTCCCTCTCTCTTTAAAAAAATAAAAAGAAATGCTGTGTATGTTGATTGTGGCAGGGATCCCTCAGTACATCCATCCATCAAATGATCATTAACTTGTAATCCTAAATGGATGCAGTTTATTGTACCTTGATAAAACTGATTTAAAAAAGAGTTGCCATGATATTTCAAAACCATGCTCTCTCTGTCCCTCTGTACAAAATGCTCCTCGAGTAAGCAGACACTGATAAAATTATCTCATGGATTTAAGATGCTTTCTAAGGTGTGGCTACACATTAAAAAATAAGAACAAAATCAAACAACAAAACCCAAACAGACAAATTACTTCCTTTTGCCACTAGATGGCATTGTAAAATAAAAGAATGTTCCTGCAGTGGTTGGAAGAACTGAAATTAACAGTCGAAATGTGAACTAGGGCAAGATGACTTAAAAACATAAGGAAAAAGCCAATTTTAATGGAACTCAAGGAGTGCATATTTAACTGCAACTTTGTTTTTTAAATTTTTTATTAAGATGTTGAGTTATTGTACAATCATAAATGCATATAAAGTAACAATATGATACGCATTTGTTCTTAAATCAGAATTACACCCACATTGCCTGTATCCCAGTCTCTTGATTCTTCTATATTTTGTCCCTACAAGTGATATAAATGTTCAGATTGTGAATTTTCCAGAATTAAATGAGTACATAAGTGTTATTCGGATTCTCGGGGGGGGGGGGTAAAGAGTATGCTACGTTGCTGATTATCTCCCTAGATCCCTCCCTCTTCCTTCCTCACCCTATTACCCACCCCTCCACATCCCACATATCTATGATTGCCCTAGATTTTGTTGCTATGCCTTTGTTGGGTCTAATACATGAGTTTGACAAGCCTGAGTTTTGCTATAGCTTCCACAAATGAGGGAAAACATTTGACCCTTGAGTCTCTGGGTTTGGCTAACTTCACTCAGCATGATTTCTTCCATTGCCATCCATTTATCTCTAAAGGCTACAATATTGTTGTTTCTAATTGCTGAATAGAATTCCATTGTATATATATTTATATACCACAGTTTTTGGATCCATTCATCCAGTGAGGGGCATCTGGGTTGGCTCCATAATATGAACACAGATTTTGCTGTGTTGCTGTAATGTGCTGATTCTAACTAATTGCAACATTTTTTTAAAGAGAGATGGACGGTGAAAGAGAAAGAGAAAGAAAGAGGGAAACAATTTTTTATTTAGTTTTTCATGTGACTTTCATTGCTCCAAGTATTCGATGTGTACATGGTGCTGGGGTTTGAACTCACGTATTTGTGCATGCCCAGCAAGCACCACAACCGCAGAGTCACTGCTAACAGTCCCTAATTGCAACTTTTAATCAATACACTTAATTTCATAAAGATTTATTTCTGCATGATGTGTTATAACTATTTAACATTTGTTGACTGAACTTTTAAATGAGTCAAAGGGAAGGAATTTGGATTCCTTCCAACACATAATATATTGCAGGAAAAAAATTGTGCTTCAATGGAAAACCATGTATTGATAGGTGGGCGATGGGGAGAGAAAAGAGACCCTGACTAGATAGAGACCTAGATCTCTCAACATGACCAGTCATGCTTGTCTCTTTAGTGAAATGTATAAAATCTCCACCTTTATCCTTGAATCAGATCAACTTGAACGAAATCATAATCAATTTAAATGTGATGAAATTCAAAGAACCACACAATGTGCTCACAATTGATTTATGGCTAGACCACTTAACTAGCAACTAACATTCTGCACCCTAAACATCAAACACTTGACGTGGACTTGATTTTCACAAAAGCTTGCCTGAGAGATTGCACTTTCCTTCCTAGGAAAAATCCCATATATAGTCAGAAAGCTTAACCCTGGCCACGTCACTGGACTTCTCTGGGAGGCAGGGACATCTCCACCCTGCCTTCGGGGTGTGTTTATGTTTGCTTTGCTGTCCCTTAGTGAGCTTGTGCCCTGTACACTAGCAGTTTCGATGTGTTAAAAGTTTGTTCCTTGCTTTTGAATTTCTGCTGAAATTCTTTTCAGAGTAAGTAGAGAACCCGCTTGGGTAGAGGTGAGGTCCCTCTGCCCCCTTAGAGGGACTTCTTCAGATGCCTGTCTGGAAACAATACTAAACCCTTAAAGGGCTAATGCTAGCAAGGCTGGAATTTACCTTTGAGCTATTTATTTTTTTTTTTAGCTCTTTTGTACTTTTTAAAAATTGATGATAGGGCTGGAGTGGTGGCTCAGCGGTTTTGGCGCTTGCCTGGCAAGCACGAGGACCCGGGTTCAAACCCCAGCACCACGTACACAACTGAGTGTTGGAGCAACTAAGGCCATGTGAAAACTAAATAAAGTTGTTTCTCTCTTTAAAAAAAAAAATTGATGATAACTGATAGTCACACAAACTCTGGCTCTGGAGTTTTGATTGATTTTTCTCTCAGTTCTGTAGAAAAACCAATTTTGAAATTCACTTCCTTTATTGCAAATAAATTTATGCTTTTTGACTTTTCCTTTGAACTCATCCTAACTTTGGTCTGGTTTCCTCATAATGTTTTTATAAAAAACAAGTTTTAAAAACATGTTTATTTTTATATTTGCATGAATCATGATTCAACTTTTTCTGAAAAATCATCTTTTAATAGTGCCAAGAAACAGGCTAACCAGAAACCAGGGTTTCTCTGAACTTGCAAGCTGATGGCATGAGTAAAAATGTACTGGAATACCAGGGAAAATGAAGTTACATAAGCCAAAAAAAAAAAAAAAAAGAAAAAAAAAAGCTTGATTTGTTTCCTTTAGAAATTGGGTCTGAGCAAAGCTCTTAGAAGAATACTGCTGCCACCCATGCCCACAGGGACTGGACCTTTTTCCTACCTAAACTATGCAATCTCCCCACCCTCAGACACAGACACAGCTATTTGCATTAGGGTTGGGTCGTCAGGTCAAACCAATTAGGACAGTTACTGGAAATATGGATTTGAGACTGAGGGAGAGGTTAGGTTTTGCTGGGCACTATACCAGGAAGACAGGTAAACCTGCACCTGGGGTAAGTGGTGCAGTTCCTCAGACATGTCATATCTTGTGCCCTGTGACATAATCTACGTTCTAATGAAAATTCCCAAGGTTATTTAGAGCACTGAGTCCAATGAAACATCAAAACTGCTTGTGTGCAAATTAGGTAGGATATATGACTTCTCTGAAATTCAATTTCCTCATTTGTTAAAAAGGAAAATGAGAGGCTGGAGTGGTGGCTCAGCAGTTATGGTGCTTGCCTGACACGCAGGAGGATGTAGGTTCGAACCCTAGCACCATGTACACATGAACTGTTGGAGCAACAAAAGCCACATGAAAAACTAAATAAAATTTATTCTCTTTTGCTCTCTCTCATTGTCCCTCTCTTAAAAAAAAAAAAAACGTAAAATGAATGCCTGATGATTGAATGAGGCAAATCTATAAATGAAAAAACAGCTAGTGGCACATAATCTATACTCAAGAAAGAGTGCCTACTCACCAAGTTGTGAAGTCCCTTGCAGACACAAATAAGATGATTAACTTTATCCTAAAGAGGGCAAGGAAGGTAGAGTATGTACTGAATCTACAATATCAAACAATCTTCGAGTTTGAATAATGGATTGTCAGTGGTTCTGTCCTGGGATGGACATCAGAATCACCTAGAAAGATTTTTTCAAAAATACTCCAGGCGGATAGGGCGACTCCAAATTTACATATCTCAGGATGGGTCCTGAGCACCTGTAGTCTAACAAGGCTCCAAGAATGGTAAGCGCAGGCGCACAGACATGCACGCACTCTTTTTAGTACCTAGTATCAGATGATCTCCTTGAGTGGCCACACCCATTTCAGAGGCTTCAACCAGCTGTGTTTTAGAGCTTCTGGCCTCAACCAAGGTTGTCATGGTGTCAGTAAAGAGGGGAGGAGCAGCTTATGAGGTAGAGTTCACAGTATTTGCATGTAAAAGTTAACGATGGCTGTCATGAAAATTTTAAATAAACCTACGTAGAAGTTGAGATTAAAGTTAGGTTGAGGGGCTGGAGCAGTGTCCCAGTGGTTATGGCGCTTGCCCGGCATGCAGTTTGGTGCCCCAGTACCATGTACACAATGAAGTGTTGGAACCACACAAAAAAATGAGGTTGAACACAGTATTTCAAATATTATATCATCTTTTTTAAGAGAGAGGGAAAGTGAAAGAGAGAAAGAGAAGATCAATTTTATTTAGTTTTTCATGTGACCTTGAACTCACGTACTCAACGCATGTCAGGCAAGCACCATAACCACTGAGCCACCACTGCAGCCCTTATTCTATCATTTTTTACTTACAAAAATGGCCATTAGGAGCTGGAGTGGTGGCTCAGCAGTTACAGTGCTTGCCCAGCATGCACAAAAGATGTGGATTCGAACCCCAGCACCATGTACACAACAAAGTGTTGGAGCAATGAAGGCCACATGAAAAACTAAATAAAATTGATTTTCTCTCTTTCTCTCTCTCTCTCACAATTCCTCTCTCTCTCTCTCTCTTTTTAAAATGGCCATTAGATACAACTCAGTCTAATATAAAATACTCCTATTCACATTACCTGGATTCAATAATTAACAAGATTTTGTCCCACTATGTAGCTTTTTCCCTCTTCTCTTCTTTAATTGCTGAGTAATCTTAAAGCAAATCCTGGACCATAACTCATGCTATCCCTACATACTTGGCATGTATCTCTGAAAAATAATGGTACTTTCTTATGTAACTGCAATGTCATAAACACCTAATCCACAATAATTCTTTGGCATCATCTCATAGCGGTGTCTACATTTATATTCCTGATTTCCTTTAAAAATATCTTATAAGGAGATAATGCAAAATTATTAAATAAAAATTGCAAGAAACTGTTGTTTTGGACTAAGGTCCCCAAGAGAAAAAGCTAAAAATCAGTGTGGAGGAACTTGTGCATAGATTCTACAGCAAGCTGAAACCAAGCTGTTTATCTGACCTTCCAAGGAATCAGGATTAGTGATTAATAGCCAAATTCTCCAAACAAGCCAGTTTCAATTGGCATAATAATAAAATTTCTCTACCTTAACCCTTTCACACACACAAAAAGGGGCAATCTCAAGCTAACCAATCAGTTATCTTTCCATTGTTCAGACTCCTGGTTCCTGCTCCCTCACCCCTTCCAATGCCTTTCCAGGAAAGTAATTTTGAAATGACCAATCTGCCTTTCCTTTCTTGATCGTGCTTTCTCCAGCCACTTTCTGTCTATATGACCACACTCTTATCCTCAGCCCACTGCAAAACTTGGTCTGTGAAATGAAGTGTTGCCCAATTCTAGAATCAAAATAAATCAATTAAGATCTTTAAACTATTTTTTTTTTTTGGTAATTTTTTGGCTTGACATTTGGGTAGAAAAGGTCACATTCCTAAATAAGGTCCATGGTATTTTGTGGTTATGGTTCATATACCACTTCTCATCTACAGCAATCTCTCTAAATGCCCCCCTCCTGCTCTTTCCTACTGATTTATAGAAGAGACTGGCTTAGCTGTCTATCCCATGGTCAGATCCACGTTCTGGATTTGTTTCATTTTCCAGGACACTTCAAAAATTACCTGAGAGATTATCTCTTTTGACATTGCAGAGTATGTACAATAATTTGTCAGCATGTGATAAGCAATACCTACAGCAGAAGAAGAGAATCCAAGGAGTTTTGAAGAATACATTGTCTTTAGAAAGTTTTTTCTACTGCCAAGGGAGCAGAGTCTCCTCTGGGCCAAAAACATGCTACAAGAGAAAGGAAAAATGGAAAAAGGCAGTAAATATAGGATAGTTACATCACTGTTAGACACCTAGTAAGTTGACAGACCATAAGTTTATATAAAACACATATATCCATTTCTGAACTAGATTGCTTGCTTCCTTTTGAATGTTCTAAAAAGTAATCTGTCATTGCTAGAAAGATTAATAATTTTATTCTTCCTTAGCTTATACAAATCTATATCATGAAAGAAATGTGCAAATTATCAGAGTTAAAATGGAGCTTGTGTCAACCCTAAGAAAAGACAAGTAAATAAAGCCAGGAGGTTATGAAGGAAAGGTTCTTATGCATGACTGCCTGATAGTAACTATCAAAAAAGACTACCAGAGCTGGCCTAGTGGTGCACACCTGAAATCCCAGCTACTTGGGAGCCTGAGGCAGAAGGATCACAAGTTCAAGGGGAAAAAGATTTTACTCCAAGAATATTCTATCAAATACATAAGACTAGCCAGGAGATGGCATTTCCTCTCTTTCTCATAGTTAATCAAACCTTAGACAAGGAGATGTACTCTGTGGACTCAAAAGAGCCCACTGAAGCTCTCTGTGAACCTCTTTAAGTTACCAAATGTTAAGTGTACAGAAAACTTTAGCTGTGAAAAATCATATAGTGAATGTTTCTTAAAAATAGGAGCATAACTCAGTGGTACAGTGTGTGCTTAGCAAACACAACACAAAGCTCTGTGTACAATTCCCATCACCAAAAAAAAAAAAAAAGGAAAAAAGTGGAATATAAAATCCTAGTCTTATCAATAAAATCTCAGGTTAAATGATGGCCATGCAACCTATCTGTCCTTTCACCTATTTTGTATTACACCAGCGTATAGCAATTCTCTGCAGAACATTTATTGTTTAACTGGTAACTCATCTACTCATTGAGTAATTTAAAACAAAAACTCCACCAGAAGGGACCTAATGTGTTAAATTCACCACTGGGTTCTCTGGCATACTATAAACTCAATTAAATAATTGTTGAATGACTAAATGAATTCATGAAATCACACTGATAAATCAATAATTTAGCTATTTACGAGAAAATTTCTTTTATGAAATATTGACTTTTTGTAAACAGAGGCTCATCACATTTTATGTCTTTCAAGACTAAGACCAGGTTTTCATGAATCTAGACATGCTTATTCTTGTGACACTGTTCTGTTCTAGAAATAAAACAATTTCTTTCTTACGTGTGTGTGAGTGAGATACATGCAAGCAAGTGCTGTACTACTGAGCCACATCCTCAACGCTTTTTAAAATTTATTTGAGCCAGGCATAGTGGTGCATGACCAAACTCCCAGAGACTTAGGAGGCTAAGGTAGGAGGACTCCAAGCTCAAACCAACCTCAGCAAATTAGGGAGAACACATCTCAAAACAAAAAATAAAAAGGGCTAAGGATGATGTGGCTCTGTCGTAAAGTGCTCTTGGGTTCAATCTCTGGGGGCAAAAAAAAAAAAAAAAGTTATTTTGATGCAGGGTCTTGCTAAATATATTTAGTTAAAATTGAGCATGCCAAAATGGATGGAAATAAAATCCTTGAATTGTGCTGTGGTAAATGGACAGAAATAGTCAAGGTCATTGTGACTCTCTCTGTGAAGCAGTCCTCTAGAGCTGCCAGTTTCAGATAAGGATAGTTCAGCTCCTTGCCTAGCCTGCCCTGCTAGCCCGCAAAGGTGCAATTTGTAACAGATAAACCAAAACTTACTGTCTGCATTTCTTGGAGAAAGACTCCTTTTGTAAGCCTGCCAAATTTTTCCTTTAAAAACAGCCTGTTTGAGTCACTCAGGGCTGCTGCTCTCCCTGAACTTTGGTTTGGAGCAGTGGCATTGGTGTACCAGCCTGTTTCTTCTCTTTTCTGTTCCTTCTTTTCCCCCATAAAGAACTTTCTTCTTTTTCTACTCTGGTCTCTAGTGGTCTCACTATGGGTCGATAACCAGACCCCACAACATTTGGGGGCTCATCCGGGATTGACCATGTGATAACCCCAGACTTGGACTGCAGCTGCTAAGACTTAGAGTGTTGTCTGCGTGCTTAAACCTCCTCCTCTCAGTCTTCAGCTGCATAGACTTGGAGGTTGTCGGCATGTTTAAACCTCCTCATCTCTGGTGTCCCTTGGTCCCAGACAAACATCTCTACAAGCCTCTAGAGGTGAGTTCTGGTCTGTTGTGTGTGCTTTTCAGTAGACTCGTGAGAAGCTGGACACAGTATGAGTCTCCGAGTCAGAGGAGCTGGAGGACACTCCAGGCTCCCTCTGGTCCCACACTGAGTAGGAATTTGGTTTCTCTATAGCTCCGTTTGGAGTGGCTGGATAGAGTTCGAATACTTCCTTTTGGAGTGGCCAGACGGAGGTCATATTTTCAGTTCTTTAGCTGTGTAGCCGTCCTCTATTGCTGTACTTTTGTTTTGTGTGTAGTTTCATGTTGTGTTCTGTGTTCTCTTATACTTTTTTCTATTCTCCTTTATCTTGAAATGGGACAATCTTAATCTAAAATCTAACACATCTAACACCTCTAGACCTAATTGAGCTTCATTTTTCAGATTTCCAGAAAAAGGCAGCCCAATCCAGAGAGAAAATCTACCCCAGCAAACTGAACACTCTTTGTTCAATGGAATGGTTCACTTTTGGTGTGGGCTGGCCATCCAAAACCTCCTTTAACCTGGTTCTCATTTGTTCAGTTCAGGCTAAGATCTTTGATTCACCAGGCCACCCTGACCAAATTCCTTACATTGTGGCCTGGCACTTCCTGGTTGAAGACCTCCCACTTGGCTCAAAAAGATTCTTTTCCCTGAGGCGGACACCATCTTGACACTCCAGGCCCATGATTTGCAGTCCTGCAAACCTTCAAAAGACAGACCCAAAGCCACTGTACTCCATCAACCCAAGGAAGATACTCTGCCACCCTATGCACACCGCTCAAGGTTGTATCCTCAGCTGCCATCATCTCATCCTTCAGATATTCCTTTGTCCCCTCCCCCACCTCTTTTCCCTTCCACCAACCCCTTCTGGAGTCCTTTTCATACCCACAGTGTTGCCTCTTACCACGAATCTGACCTCACCCCCATTCACGCCTCTTCTGCCCCTGAGGGAACAAGCGGGACCCCTGGGCCCGACAGGCAACACTGGTCCATGTTTACGGTTTACACTCCATTTTCCACTAGTTATGTTTACAACTGGAAAAAGCAGAACCTATTTACATTTACAGGACCCATTTACATCTACAGGATTCCCCCAGGATCTCCAAAAGCCTGAGTATAATGATAAAAGGAGTTTAAGATTGCTTTGTTTCTGGATCTTCACCAAAAACAAGATTACTGAGTTAAAATTCTAACAGAGTACAAAAGGTTTCAGCTGTTTCAATTAAAGTATTGTAAATTAAGAGAGGTAATTAAAAAGTCAGAAATTGTTGTTATAAGGAGTGTGTCAAAATGCAGATTTAAGAAAGGGTCAGCAAGTAAGAAAGAAATATAAAAGGTTATAGGTATGGAAATATACTTTGGTATAAAAATTAAAATAAATGTTTCCAAAGGTTTATTGTATCTGACAGTAGGTTCACACTGCCATTTGAAAGCCTGACTTATATCTGTTTGCTTTGATCAGCTTCAAAAAAGCACTTAATATTTGTCAAGAGTTCTACCTCGCCTAAGCTAAGACTCAACCTCACCTATGGTTCCAAAGTAAAATTAAGTTTATTTACTTTTGCTAATTCCTTGTTGTATTTTTCCTTGTAAAACTTTAAAATTGCTGCCTATTAGTGCTTTGCAGAAGTACTTCTTCTAACTGAAAAACCTGAGTTAGGACACATCATCACTTACAGGACAGAGTAAGATAATATTAACTTCAAGCACTGCTATTGATCCTAATTAAACAAAAGAAATTATAGTCTGTCTCCTGTTTTAAAACCCTTTAAATGATTACATAACATTAAATGAACAACTGTTTTTATGTTATTAGAATATAGCTGATACCCTAATGTATATAAATAGAACTATATTTAAGAACTAGATGTTTATCTGAGCCTTATTTAAGTATTATATCAGTTAATAAAATAAAAATTTATATAGGGTTACAGGCAAGGTAACCAGCATGCTCCCTTTTACACACTGTATTTCAAAACCTGGGTTATATCAGTTTGCTTTAACTACATAAGTATTTCATTGTTAAACATCAGATAATAAGTCTATATCATCAACACTTTTCTAAATTTAGAAAATTTAACACTATTGCTAAACCTGTGCAAATCTGTTGATTATTGTTACAATATACTATGGATTCTGAATTTTTCTTCAAAGTTTAAATTTAGTTAATATAAGGACATCTGCGTAATTAATACTGGCATTGTTGTGTAGATTTATTCATGTCTTCCAAGTGTATAATGTCTTTTAAGGTATAAAACTTAAGACAGCATTTTACCAAGCTGGTATTTCCAAACTAAAGTTGTTTATAACAATGATCTTCTACAGGTTTATATGGAAACAAATTTAATTAGGAATTTATTTATGTCATTTAATATTTTGTAATTGGATTAGAATAACCTAACTCTTTACACTGGGATAAAAATTTAACTGTATTTTTGAAAAGTAACAAGGAGCCCTCTTAGCTTTTGCTTGATTTATGTTTGAGATATAAGGCTGTGTGTTAACTAATACTTATATGGACTCAGGAAAACCCTACCATCTTTCTGGAGAAACTCAGGGAGGCATTGAGAAAACACATCACCATGGAATTACAAAACTGTAACATAGCACTCCTACTTTAGGACTGATAAAACTGGCCTGCTGGATGTTTAATACCAAAACCAGGATACCAAAGTTAAGGAAGTTAAAGGGTAAAGGAAAAGTCAATATATTGGCCCCTTGCCCTGTTTGGTTGCCAAAACTCAGGGAACAATGGGACTTCTCTAGCCAACTGGTACACAGTCTGCAAAAAAGGAGTCTTTGGAAAGGGAAATGTCCCTAATGCTTCCAAGAGAAGCCATATATGGTCAGCAAGGCCCTGACCCATCTTCACAGATGGTAGCACCAGTAGAAGAAGGCTAAAGGAGCCAAGAGGCTCTCACATGTCCCTGACAGTGGCCATCCTGAGGAATCTGAGCTGACCTAGGAATTGAAAGGAAAAAAGTCACTTTTGACTAACTTGGTCTTAAACACCTGGATGGAGAGTTCTAACCAAAGCGCAGCCATACATGGACATTTTTTTAAAAAAGCACAGAATTCAAAATGTACACTTGTGTAATTTCTCCCAAAGGTAAATAGAACTGGGAGATTATAAAGGAAGGGTTCCAAAAGACACTACCAGAGTCACAAGTGTGTTCTAAGTCAGTTTGAGATCCACAAATTTCCCTAACCTCATGTGTAGATAAACCAAATCTGTTTTTCTTTGGTATGATTGTTTAGTTCTAATAGTTAAGCTACCTTACAGAAATCAGATGGCATTCCCCAACTCGAGGGGACGCCTATGCCATTATAAAAATTAAATGTGTTCCTAGCAACTCTACTAAGATTTCTAAAGCCATAAATGGCCTCTACTCACCAGTAAATGACATGTCAAACCACACTGTAAGCTCTAGTAAGTTACTATCTTCATGGTCTTCAAAGGCTGGCTGATAACACTGATTGCTTTATATTGATTGTTTGCAAAAAATGTTTTGTTGCATTGTTTATTGTTCTAGCCTGATCCCTCCCTGGTGTACATCATGTCCACTCACCTGCCAACCACCACCATCATGGACCTCTGGACTGCCCTGATGCATGAGATGCCTGTTGTCCATTAAGCACCAGGTGGTCATGGAAATACAACCCTCCATGCAGCTGCCTCCCAATTTCTACCAAGGCCCCCCAAATAGACTCTCTGGAGAGTTTCCCTGACTGCCACACCCAACGTCCCACTGGCATCAAGGAAGAAGCCAGATCAGTCATTGCCCTTTTCCCCCAAAGGTGGTCAGGGGCCTCTTCAGATGGAATGTTGAGGCAGGAGGTAGATTATCTATAGGCAGACAGAAAATAGGGACCTCAGAAAATGGGATCCCACTGCTGCCAGTCGGTTTGGATACAATAATGCCCAGCTGACCTCCCCACACTCCTTTATCGTCTGGTAAAAAGCCACCCATGGGAGCTAAGAAAAGAGAAACAGGGTCAGGAAGGTTTCGGGAAGTTGATTTTACAGAGATTAAGCCAGGTCAATACAGGTATAAATATTTGTTAGTGTTTGTGAATATGTTTTCTGGATAGGTGGAGGCATTTCCAGCTAAGACAGAAGCTGCTGGAATGGTGACCAAAAAGTTACTTAACAAATTAATTCCTAGGTTTGGGCTCCCCATTAATGATAGGCTCAGATAATGGTCCAGCTTTCGTTTCAAAATTACACAAGGCTTAGTTAAGACACTGGGGATAAATCGGGAACTCCATTGTGCTTACCATCCCCAAAGTTCAGGTCAAGTTGAAAGGATAAATTGGACCCTCAAGGAGGCTTTTACCAAACGAACTCTAGACACTGGCAAGGGGTGGGTCAGACTCCTTCCCTTTGCCTTTCTACGGGCATGCTGTACCCGCTATGTCAAGGGACTCACCCACTCTGAGATATTGTTTGGACGGTGCCCTCCCTTGCTACCTAGGTTGGGGACCAAACTTATAACTGAATTATCTGATGACTCTCTTCTCCATTCTGATCAGGGCCTTCAGCATCTGCCACAATCCATGCAGCCCACTCTGCAAGCTGCCTTTCAAACTCCTCCTGTCAACTCCTTTCACCCCAAGCTATGGTGAGTCAATGATTTGACTAATGCTCTAGAGAAAGGGGGGAAGTAAAAGGGTAGAGACCCTCTGATATAAAACAAATATATTTAATTAAAAATGAGCATGCCAAAATGGATGGAAATTAAAATCCTTGAATTGTGCTGTGGTAAACGGACAGAAATAGTCAAGGTCATTGTGACTCTCTGTGAAGCAGTCCTCTGGAGCTGCCAGTTTCAGATGTAGACAGTTCAGCTCCTCACCTAGCCTGCCCTGCTAGCCCGCCAGGTGCAATTTGTAACAGATAAACTAAAACTTGCTGACTGCATTTTCTGGAGAAAGACTCCTTTTGTAAGCCTGCCAAACTTTTCCTTTAAAAACAGCCTGCTTGAGTCACTCGGGGCTGCTGCTCTCCCTGAACTTTGGTTTGGAGCAGTGGCCTTGGTGCACCAACCTGTTCCTTCTCTTTCCCCAAAATAAACCTTTTCCTTCTTCTGCTCTGGTCTCTGGTGGTCTCACTATGGGTCGATTACTGGGCCCCACAACACTTTAAGGAAAGCTAGCACCAAAAAACAGGACCACGTTGAATGATCATCAATAACAACGACCTTTGATTTTAGGACAAATATATATGTACACACACGTGTGTGTGTGTGTGTGTGTGTGTGTGTGTGTGTGTGGTATTTAAACAAAGTATAACTGGGCACAGTGGCACAAGCCCTGTAATCCCAGTGGCTTGGCAAACTGAGGCAGGAGGATCACAAGTTCAAAGCAAGCCTCAGCAATTCAGCAAGGCCCTAAACAACTTAGCAAGATGTCTCAAAATAAAAAATAAAATTATAAAAAACAAGGGCTGGGGATATGCCTCAGTGGTCAAGTGGCCTTAGGTTCAATCCCTGGTACCCAAAAAATAAAAAATAAATAAAATTTAAGCAAAATACTTTCTTGCAAGTAGAAAAATGAGAGAAAACGTTTTAATTTTTTTTATACCACAGATTGAACCAGGGTGCTTAATCACTGAGCTATGTCCAAAGCCCATTTTTATTGTTTATTTTGAGACAGGGTCTCACTAATTTGCTTAGGGTCTTGCTAAACTACAGAGGCTGGCTTTGAACTTATGATCCTGCCTTAGCCTCCTGAGCCACTGGGTTTTCAGGCCTGCCCCACCATGTCTGGCATGTTTTAACTTCTTGAAATAAGCCAAGAGGGAGAAAAGGACTAGAATTATTAGGTCAACTTCATATTCAAAAAAGTTTCCTGTCCCTGGATAAGTCACTAACTTGCTGAAACTGATGTTGTCTGCTTTTGGGGTTTGTGTTTTCTTCTATTCAAAATAGCTAAATAAGCCAATCTTCTGCCTCATCAATCTTATTTATACATGTTTTAAAAATTGATTAATCAATGAATCCCTGCCTTAAAGGAAATTTCAGAAGATACTAGTAAGTCACTGGCTGGCCACTTGAGTTTAGGCTACAGCTCTTGGAAGATGAGATTTCACCTCAGGCTGGGTATGCCATGCCCTTGAGCCACCAGGCCTGAATACCCATCTTAGGGAGTTGCCACACCATTTACCTGTTTCTATCTAGATATTCCAAAGCCAGTACCTGCATCCCTTTCCTCTAGTCTTCTACAGCACATCACCTCCATAATGTGATGTACTCCTTGGTAACTGACTTGGCCCTTCATTGTTTTTCCATTTTTCAAACCTTGCCCTGTGTCTTTTGGAACAGTTGCACCATGATCAGCATATTCAATTTTATTTTTGTTCTTACAAGTCCCCTCTACCTCCTTGCTTTAATTCAAATTTCATTGTTCCCTGAAGATACAAAGTCTATGTTCCTCAGCACTGCCTTTAGTTTTATTCCCTCCATGTATCCTTTTTCTTCCTCATTGTCTCACATACTTCCTAGTTAATCGTGATGAGCACACCTAAAATCTGCTTTCTTAAATGCACTTTTTTTTTTTTTAAAGAGAGAAGGACAGAGAGAGAGAGAAACAGTGAGAATATCAAATTTTATTGATTTTTTCACAAGGTTATCATTGCTCAGACACTTAGTTGTGTACATGGGTGCTGGGGTTTGAACCCGTGTACCGTGCATGCTGGGCAAGCACTGTAACCACTGGGCCACCCCTCCAGCCCCTTAAATGCATTCTTACTAACCATGGTCACCATGTTGTATCACCTATCTCTTTCCTGCTGTTGGCCACTGAGAAACTATTCTCTGGTTGGCTTCAGTAATGTTATTTCCTGACCTGCTGATAACTTCCTATCATTCATTAAGGAGTTTTCTTTAAGCAGCATTTCTTCTCAACTCCAATTACTGTGAGCATTCTAGGTAAGTCTAATCCTTCAGAGACGACCCATCAATCAACTGACACTCCCCTGTCCCTTGCTCTTGTCCTTCATTCCACCTTGGTCACTCTCTCCTACAGTCATACTCTGTACCTTGAGACTACCCAAAAAGCATCTAATTTTAAAATAATGAATTGAAGCATTCTGCTACTCATCCTTTCAACTTGCTTAATTATCCCAACTTTCTGTATTCTTCAGTATCACTAACATCTTCAGGATACTGCTGCTTCTTTTGTCCAATCAGTCCTCACCTTCCTTATTTCCCAGTTCAAACTTCAACAAAACTCTTGATAATTCCGTAAGCCCTTTTGCCTGTCTTTTCATCTATCTGTAAAACCCTACCACTGGTGGAACTCAAGTATGGTGTCTTTTTTCCCATGATTCCTTCAGCTGTGAACTGCTGGAGAAAGCCACATGGATAGATACCACGGGTTATACCACAAATTCATGGTCATCAATCTCAAATTGGCTCCCAACTCTTACCAGCATTTCTACTATATTATGTAGGTCATACACTCTCCTAAGGATGGATGGATACATGTATGTGTATATGTACACATATAAATATAGAATTTATTAATTTATTTTGCCTATTGGGGACTACTTTCCACCTAGTCACCAATAGACAAAATAACCAATCAACCTGCATGTCATGAAAAGTCAGGAAAAAAATCAAAAGGCATCTGACTTCTAATTCTGAGTAATATTTCCCGTTCATTTTTCTAGTTTCTCCTCCAAAAAATAATGCTCTATGAAGAAAACCAGGTAAATATGAATCAGGACAATCTAATCAATCTAATCATGGCCTATTGTACATAAAATAAACTGTGCATTACAATAAACACGATCAATAGAAAAATCAAACAGTAGATTTTGTTTGTTTAAAGAGAGGACTGTGAGAGAAAGAATCAGTTTTATTTAGTGTTTCATGTGTCAAACAGTGGATTTATTATCACTGGAGTAGATTGCTAAAAGATGCAAAAGGTATGCCAGGCAGATTTAGGGGTGACCTGAAGCTGAGAAGTGTGGTGAATTGCTGGGACAGATCCAAAGTTCAAAGGTAGTCAAAACAATCAAAATGAATTAAAAGTTTAAGACTCTGGACTTAAATTCAAATTATGACGTATATAAGCATTTTGAATATGGGCTACAAATGCATGTGGAGTAGGCAGGAAGAAGGTGGTTACTTTGACAGTCCAGAATGTTCAGGATAACTGCAAGCTCAAGGTATAGTAACAGGAGGCAAATGCAGAAAGGACTAGGTAGTGTTAATGCACAGCCCAAACTGTTACAAGAGTCTGATCAAGCAAGATTATTTTCACTTCATACTCTGTTAGTCTGCTTCTAAAATTGTTTATAAGGCTTACTTATTACAACAGAGAACATCCAGGGGGGTGGACAAGGTGCTGCTTGGGTAAGTGCAGTGGGAAGGAAAAGCCTGAAAGCCATGTTATGTCGTTGAAGCAAGAAAGAAACTTTGAGTTAAAGCTAAACAGCACAGATTTAAAGGGCATCAATCAAGAAATTGCTGAAATGCTGTTATGCGAAATGGAATTCGTGCAATTTTGAAGTTCCTCAAAGGCAAAAAGTATGGCTGCCTGATGAAAGTTAGCAGGAATCAGGTTTTAGACACGAAAAAAACTTTCTAACAGTGAACAAGCTGCCTCAGGATTTCTGCAGTGTCCGTGGTTCAGACGTCTAGAACGGTTCGGACTCCAGGAGCAACAAGATTGGTCTGGTTTTTTCCTTTAAAATCTTTAGATACCACTAAGATTCACTTATAATGTAACTTTACGGCCTTTGTTTACTTTTTCAAAATTCAAAAGTCGGTTACGAACGAACTGGATTAGGTGTCACACTTCCCAGATTGCCTTCCCAAATGCCCCAATTGCAGTCAAGAGCAAAAAAGGAAAGAGCGCTCGCGCGGGGCTAAAGAAAATAGCTAATTCCAGGGCGGTCCCTCTGCGGCCTCACGGGCAATCAGCCAAACCCGGGCTCAGGCGTCCAGTCGCCCTCTGGGCTCTGCTGGGCGAGTTCGAGTCCACATGGACATCCAGCTCCGGCCTTTCCCGGCCCCGACAGGTGCGCGGCTGCGGCTGCCAACCAACCTCACCCCCGCGGCCGGCTCTGCAAACTCCGCACCCCGGGACCGCAACGCCACGGGGTGCGCTCACCTTGCTTCTCAGGGTTCCAGTCCCGCCAGCGCAAGAGGAATGCTGGAAACGATTTGAACTTCCGGGCAGAGCCAGGAGGGGTGGACTCGGGTCTAGATCCAGGTCGGGGATTGGCTGCGAGGTTGGCGGATCACGACTAGAGTCGCCAGCCTTGCTCGCGTGTGCGGGTTGGGGGTGGCGCAGCCGCGGGGAGCGAGGGGGCGGAGCGGAGGCGGGCCTGGATGTGGCCGGGGATTGGCTCCGCGGCCGGGACTGAAGGTACGGATTGGCTGTCTAGTCCGCCAGGCTCCGGAACGCGACCCGGAGGAGTGGGACCCGAGTTAGGGGGCGGGAGGGGGCGTGGACTTGAGTGCGAGTGAAGATTGGATAAAAACGCAGGCCCCCTGTTTGGATTGGATAGGTGTGATTGGGAGGGTTAGAGCTAAAGCCAATTGCCGAGGGCTGTAGGACAAAGACTGGTTTGGAAGCCAGGTCTACTCCTGCGCCCCACAGCTTGGTCAAAGAGTAGGTTCAGATTGGAAGGTTCCAAGAGAGGGCACGAGCCTGAAGAATGTGGGAAAAAAAAGGAAGGAGGCTTGTTGATGTAGAGGTATTTGTCATCTGCGATGGGGATGAGGGAAAAAAGCAGAGAGGAACTTCACCTTCCTGAACAATAAAATCAGTTTGATCAAAGAACTGAGAATGAAAGGATGTGAGACCTAAGGAAGAAGATAAAGGACACTTCAGAAAATGAAGAACAAAAAAAGGACTAGGAGAAAAAGAACATCATCGGTCACTTCTTTGGGGTGGGTGGTGGTAGCAAAAGGTGAGTTTCTGTGAAGAATTAAGTTGCATGTTTAGATTTTCTTTCATATATACAGTTGTTATTTTTTTTTCCCCCTCTGGTACTGGGGATTGAACGTAGGGGTGCTCAACCATTGAGCGACATCCCCAAACCTTTTTATTTTTCATTTTGAGACAGGGTCTCCCTAAATTACCAGCCTTTACCTTGAGCTTGACATCCTTTTGCCTAGGCCTCCGGAGTCCCGGGGATTACTTTTCTCTTAAATTCTAAGAAGACAAGTGAATAGACCCTGTACCATTAGACTTACTATTCAGCCCTGATCCTGATCACAGGATGACTTTATTTGATGTTGATGTTCTGCAGAGATTGTTATATTTTACCAGGAACACTGTGGTAAATCCCTATGAACGTTAAGGTTGAACATTGGTTCAGTTCTCTTGAGAACAAAGTGAAACATATTAGCAAGTCAGGTTTTAAGTCCCTGTTGCGGTTTCCCCCTTTTATCTCTGGTATGGTTTAAATATTGGGTGTCCCCACAAAAGCTCATCTGTGAGACCATGCAAGAAAGTTTAGAGGTGAACGATTGGGTTATGATATCCTTAACCCAATCGGTGAATTAATCCCTTGATAGGGATTAACTAGGTGGTAGCACTGGCAGGTAGGGTGTGACTAGAGGAGGTATGTCATTGGGGGCTTGCCTTTAGGGTGTACATATTGTCCCTGGCTAGTGGAATCTTGCTGTTTCTTGGCACTGTGTCCCCAACTGCTTTCCTCTGACACAATCTTTGACCATGATGTTCTGCCTCATCTCAGGCCCTGAAGAATGGAGTTGCTGCCTATGGACTGAGACCTCTGAAACTGTTAGCCTCCAAATAAAATTTATTCCTTTAATTGTTCTTGTCAGGTTTTTTTGGTCACAGTGGTTAAAAAACTGACTAAAACAATAAGAATTGTTTAAACTTCAGATTTAGATGCTAATTTAAGTAAAATAATGTGAATGTATTAGAATATTATGGTAAATTAATGCTTTCCACCAGGTAAGAATAACTATATAAACATAAGTTTAAATGTTTCAAAACCTTAGTAGTTTTCCCACAGAAAGGTTGGTTAGGACAACTAGCAGTCTATTTAGCATCTGTTTGTCTATCCACATATACATTAGGCCAGATTGATGGCAACCTAATGGTTAGCATTTGTTATTTGAGCTAATCAGTTAGTTAGTCTTTCCAGTCTTAGAACATTTTTTTAAAAGGGGAAAATAATTTTAACTTTGCAAATCAGTTTGGTAGGAAAAAAGGCACTCAAAATATGGGCCCTATATGTGAATTAAAATAATAAAAAATTATTTTGGTGAAAATTCTAGGTGTGCAGCTTCTATCTAATAGTGTCAGAAAAGGTCAGCATCATTATGTTAGAACCTGGTAAGTTGTTCTTCTAAGGAAGGTACCTTTCTCAGTATGACTGTCTGTGGATTTCCTGGTCCACATTCATAATTGAGCTCTTAAGCTTTCAGAGATCTTTCTCACAGGGTTTCTGTAGGCTGGAAGCTCCTGAAGAGTTTCTATGGGGACTACCCTTTTGTTTCCTTAATTTGTGAGCAGTGCCCTTTCAGCATTACTGCTGGTCCAAAGTCAGTGTGACATGCTTCATGCTAAACAGATCCTTAAAGTCATATCAGGAGCATACTTCAACACTAGGTTCTCTAGGTCCTTAAAGAGGGGATAATGATGAAATCCTTTGTGAGAAATAGAAAAAGTACAAGAATGGAAGTTATTGTCTACCTCCTGAAATACTCAATATGATGTTTAATAATCAGATGGTAAACTTCCAGGGAGAAGCATTAGGAATGGAGTTGGGATGATATAAATGTATATACAAGATATTCATTAGTTAAAAAGCATTTATTGGGGGGGGTGGAGTGGTAGCTTGATGGTTACAGTGTTTGCCTGGCATGTGCAAGGTCCCAGGTTCAAACCCCAGCACCAGCACCATGTATACAACAAAGTGTTGGATTGATAAGGTTGATTCTATTTCTCTCTTTCTCACTGTCCTCTCTCTCAAAAAAAAAAAAAAAGCATTTATTGTACGAGGTGTTTACTATATGTCTGGCACCTTTATAGACTATGCCAATGCTGTGATAAACAAACAACAAAAACAAAACAACAGCAACAACAACAACTGAAAAAAAAAACAACAAACAAATCCCAAACCCGGCCTCCTGTAGTCTAGTATAGTCTAGTAGGGGAGATTCAGAGCAAATGAGAACAAACTCATGGGTGATATAAGGTAGTGGTAGATATTGTGAAGAAAGATTAAAAAAAAAACTCTCCACAAGATAGAACTTGTTACTTTCTTAATTTCTTTCGTGTACTTGGTGCACTCAACCAAGGGATGTTGAGTGCATGATATATTTTTAAAGTTGTAGTTGAATGAAGTTGGTAGGATCTCTCATACTTTCTTTCTCCTCTACCAATTTGTATTCTATTTCTTTTCTTTTCCTTTTTGGTACTGGGGATTGAGCCCAGAGGTGCTTAACCACTGAGCCACATCCCCAGCCATTTTTGTTTTGCTAAGTTGCTGAGGGCCTTACTAAGTTGCTGAGGTTGGCTATGAATTTGTGATCCTCCTGCCTTAGCCTCCTGAGCCACTGGGATTAGAGGAGTGTGCCACAACACCCAGGTTGTATTACTTTTCTTCTACTAACAGAAATGTGGTTAAGACATATTAGGGAGTTGTGTGAAAGACCGTGGGGTAGGGTCAACCTCTTCCTAGATCAGAGCTATCTTCTCACCTCGATTTCTTGGGTATTTAATTTTCTGTATTTGTGTAAAGTCTGTGTTCAGTCTCTTATCAAATATGATGTTAGCTCTAGGTTTTTCATAGATGTCCTTTTTTAACCTTTAAAGAGTTTAACTACTACATGCTGAATTTCTTATTAAGAATTGGTGTCATATTTTGTCAGGCTTTTTGTGTGGTTATTTACATAATTGTGTGTGTTTTTAAATTTTTTCTTCTTATTTAGGCTTTTGCTATGATGAATTATATTGATTTTTGAGCCAGCCTTGCATTTGGAATAAATCTCACTTAAAAAAAATTAGAGGTCAGGCACAGTGATTCATGCCTGTAATCTCAGCAACTTGGAATACTGAGGCAGGAGGATTGCAAGTTCAAAGCCAACCTCAGCAACTTACCAAGGTTCTAAGCTGCTTAGTGAGACGTTATCTCAAATACAAAGGGCTGGGGATGTAACTTAGTGATTATGTGCCTCTGGGTTCAATCCCTAGTACAAAAAAAAATATAGAGCATTATAGTTATACAGATAATTGGGTTCTTTTTTTTTTTTTTTTAAAGAGAGGGACAATAAGAGAATAAGTTTTTATTATTTAGTTTTTCTTTTTTTTGACTTAAAGAAATATTTTATTTTTTTTAGAAGAATATAGAAATACAGTTGAGGGGGAAACATTATCAAAACATTAGCAATCAATGGATATAAACTTTGTTATCGAGGGAAAAAACCAGATCATGGATAACCACCTTTTTGTTGCTCTGACGCTTCATTATGTACAGGGTGCTGGGGTTTGAACCCACTACTTGCACATGCTGGGCAAGCACCATAACCACTGAGCCACTGCTCCGGCCCCGAATTGCGTTCATTTTGACAAAAGCATATAGGTGAGGAATTTGATTTACTCCATTTCAATCTCCATCCCCACTCCACTTTTCCTTCCCTTCTTCCATCCCCCTTTTTTCCTTCCCCTACTCTGCTGATCTTTCTTTCACTCATTTATTTACTTATTTTTGATTGGTGTTTTCTACATATACATAAATGTGGAATTCACTGTGATATATCTATATATGCACATTGCATGATTTTGTTAAGTTCATTTTTCCAGATAAATCCCACTTGATTGGGCTATATGATGATGATGATGAACCAGGGATTGAACCCAGGGGTGCTTAACCATTTAGCCCTTTTATTTTTTATTTTGAGACAGGGTCTTGCTTAGAGCCTCGCTAAGATGCTGAGGCTGGCTTTGGACTTGTGATCCTCCTGCCTCAGCCTCCTGAGCTGCTGGGATTACAGGCATGCACCACTGCACCAGGCTAAACTGTATTATTATTATTATTATTTTGTATGCTGCTGGGTTTGATTTGCCATCCATTTTGTTCAGGAGTTTTGCATCTATAATCATGAAGGATTTTGGTCTATAGATTCTGTCTGATTTTGGTACTAGCATAATACTGTCCTCGTAGAATGCATTGGGAAATGTTCTCTCTGCTTGTACTTTCTTTTCTTTCTTTTTTTTTTTTTAATGCTTGGTAAAAGTTGCCAGTTAGGAATAATTGTTTTTCAGATTTTTAAAAAATCTAATTTCTTGAGAAGTTATAGAGCAATCCAATTCAAGTTATCTATTTTACCTTGGGTTAGTCTTAGTACTACAGGCTGTTTGAAGACTTGTTCCATTTGTTTGAATTGTCAAAATTATGCATGTAGAACTGTCAGAATGTGAATTTTTAATTTTCCTATTTGGTCCATCCAAGATTAAAAGGATTTCTTATTTTATTTATTTATTTGTTTATTTATTGAGGTATTGGGGACTAAAATCAGGGGTACTTTATTTTGAGACTGGATCTTACTAAATTGCTGAGACTATCCTTGAACTTGCATCCTCTTGCCTTAGTCTTCCAAATTGCTGGAACTGCAAGCATGGAAGACATCTGGCAGGATTTCTTAAATCCTTTTATGTGTTTTTACTTTTTTGGTAAATATACTTTTTTTGGCTTAGTTGATTCTCAAGTCTGGACATTTGTGAGACAGTTTCCACTGAGGGATTTCTGTGACTGTCGGATCTCAATGTTTGATGTGTTTCCTCCCCCAAAACCCCCTAGATCAGGGGAGGTCTTATTGTCTTTCACTAATTCACAGAAAGAAAAGTATAAAAAATGAGAGAAAGAAGATATATGAGAGAAGATATACTTTTCCTAACCATTTTTTTTTTAAAGAGAGGGACAGTGAGAGAGAGAGAAAGAATCAATTTTTTATTTAGTTTTTCATGTGGCTTCTGTTGCTCCTACACTTCGTTATGTATGTGGTGCTGGGGTTGAACCCAAGTCCTAGTGCATGCCAGGCAAATGCTGCAACCACTGAGCCACCGCTCCAGCCCCTTAACCATAAATATTTAACACAGGAACACCATAGGGTCAGGAAATGGAGGTCTCAGCGGTGGCAGTGCCACCAATCTTCTAGTGTATAACCTCACATTGTCCTTCTCTTGTGATTCTTATACCCAGTGACTCTCAGCGTGCTATGTCAGAAAGCTAGGGAGGGAGCTGGCAGAGTGGTGCACACACACTTGTAATCCCAGCTAAAGGTGAGGCTGAAACAGGAGGATTACAAGTTCAAGGCCAGCATCAGCAATTTGGAGAGACCCTATCTTAAAGTAAAAAATAAAAAGGGCTGGGGATGGGGGCTGGAGTGGTGGCTCAGCAGTTATAGAGCTTGCCTATCATGTGCTAGCACGTGAGTTCAAACCCCCCAGCACCATGTACACAACAAAGTCTTGGAGCAACGAAACTAAATAAAATTGATTCTCTCTCGCTGAACCTCTTAAATAAGTACATCAATAAATAAAAAAGGGCTGGGGATGTAGCTCAGGGGTAAAGTGCCCCTGGGTTTAATCCCTAGTACTGGGGGGGAGAAAAGTGGGGGTGTGGAAAAAACATGGCACCAGAAGTCAGATGATTTGGAATTGATCTGGATTTTGATGCTACCAAGCTAAGGATGAAGTGACTTAATTTTACTGACTTTCAACTTTTTTACTTTACATGGTTAATAAAGCAACTGTTATTTGGTTTTGAAGGCAGAGTATTCTTTTTTATCATGAAATTTTTTAACTAATAAAAATATATTATTTATTCCTTTATAGCAATACAGCTTGGAAAAGAAAACATAAATAATACATGCATAAATATTCTATCAAATATGCTACAAATATTACTCGGGTTCCTATGAAGTGAAGAAATCCTACTTTTAAGTCCATGCTCAACTGTGAAAGGAGGGATCTGCCAACTGATGGAGGGGAAAGGACCCAAGGCAATGAAAAGCCCCAAAGAAATTAGAAAAAGCAGCATTTTTTAATATGGATTTAATGGTGTTAGCTTCTTCCTGCTTTTCTCTAAGCATGTAATATTTTGAAACACCACATAATTTTTTCTAGATGCCAACATATACAACCTAATCCATGTGATTCTTAGAAATATAAATAACATAAGGCAGCTAATGACCAATGTTTCTGTAAAGCGGAGGTCTACAAACTATGGCTTGTGGGTGTCACCTGTTTTGAAAATAAAGTTTTAATAGAAAACAGCTATGCCCACTAATTTACGTATTATCTATTGCTGCATTTGCAGTATAGGCAGATTGAGAAGCTGAGAGATTGTAGTTACTATTTGTGGTTTTTTTGTTTTTTGTTTTTGCAGAAAAATTACCCAGTCATTGCTATGAAGATGAAAACCTTACTTTTGCTGGAAAACTGAGAAAAATAAATGAAAGACTAGTGAAACATTTTATTTCCAGTTCAAAAATAATTCTTGATCTTTTGAAGAAACTTCAACTACTTACCTTGGACTTTTGAGTATTGGGGAAAAGTCTACATACACTAACTAACAAGAACAATACTTTATTGGGTAACAACAACAACAAAAAAAGACAAAGCATTCAGTTTTCTCTTTGGGGAAAATCAATAGAATGACAAAGATGATTTAATGATTAGGAAAAGCCTAGCTTAAGCTTTAGGATTATAAACTAATCATTAGTTAGCTTTATTTTCTAACACATTATTCTCCATTATTTAAACCCTAATTTTGCAAATTCTACATTGCTATAAGTACACAGTATATCATTGTTACCATGTTACTGTGTAACCCACTGTCAACTATCTAAATTCTGAAGTGTAATAATGTGGATGAATTGGGCAAGAAGGGAAAATTTCCTTGTTTAGCACATTTGTTTTTGTTCATCTCCTTCTAATAAGGTTTCTTCCATCTTCTTGGTGAGATCATATAGCGATTGTGGACTTCTATGTAAGGTGGTTTGTTCCACCTTGGAATCCGTCAGTGAGGGTCATCCATTGCCAAGTTTCCAGAAAGTCCACTATTGTTCATAATTTGGTAATCCTTGATATAATGGAGAATTGTACATTGTCTTCAGTAGGAAACTAGGATGATTGATTGTCCTTGACATTGGGACTCATTATACACTTGGCTAAATTGATGCCCAGCTATGTGCCACGACTTCTACTTAAGACCATTTGCAGTATTTGTCTAATGGTGGGCAATTGGACAAACTTTTCTTGAGTGATGTCAGTGATACCTCCTGCATTGATGCTGAGGTAAACTGAAACCTTATTATGCAATTCATAATCTTTTAAGGAAGAGGAACAATGATTTTAATTATCCTGTTTTTCTTTGCAAATATTTGGCACTATGATATGACATACTAATTATCAAAAGAAGGGACCCTTGTCCAGAACCTAAAATTGCTTGTGCTATTCTTTGCATAAGGCTGACAGAAAAGATCTGATCTTTAGGTTTTTAGCTTATGACACATACTTTCTTTGGTTTATTCATCTTCATCTGGAGATTCTTTATCTCATTTTGAAGTCGTTTGCTCTCTTCTTGGAATCCTTCATTTAATAACTGGGCTTGTTCCTAAAAAAAGATAAACGTAAACTGAATAAACTATAGCATTAAGTAAATCCTTATACTCTATTTTGCACATTTATTGATTTTCTTCCAGTATATAATTTCATAGTGAAATTTTCTCTACCCTCTTAATTTTCATTGTATGTTTTCTTTAGCATCTGAACTCAGCAATTGCTTCTCTTATTTTTTACAGTAACTTATTTTCTTCAGTGTTCTTTAGCTAAGAAATAGTTTCATAACCTAAATTAACAGTCTTGATTTGCCCCCATTAATTGTATAAAACTTTAGTGGACAATCTTAGGCATGTTTGGCTTTAACTCTTTTCCATGCATTATAAACTTTTTTTTCCTCTGAGAGAGAGTGTGTGTTAATTTTATTTTTTCATCTGGTTTTTGTTTTTTCTCAGTTGTGTATGTGGTGCTGGGGATCAAACTCAGGTCCTTGATCATGCCAGGCAGTAACTCTACTACTGAGACAGCTCTCCAGCCTGCAGTAATGACTTTTATACATCCACCTATACACCTGTTATTATGTATATATACCTAACACAGAAAGTGTTCTGCAAATCTGATAAAGTATCTGCATCTTAGATTAGGAAGTTTGACCCAAGCCTCCACTGCTTGTAGCAGGGGTGGCAGAAGATAGGTTAGATTCCTAGACCGTACCGAACTTCTGCCAAAACTTCCAGCTCAACACAGACTAGGAGCAAGACATAGAAATCAAGTAATAGTGTCAGCATATCACATTGGTGTGAGGGTTAAGGTGTCCTGCTGTTCATAAATGTTCTCTTAGAGATTAAATCATACTAGGTATGACAGAAAAAAAAACATTGTGGTGAAATCAGCTCAGATATTTTATCTTTTTATAACAAATTATTACAGTTATTTAATATTTTCTTAGCCTGTTTTTCTTGAAGCAATAGGGACATAGTTCTTGCTTTAGATGATGTCAAGAGATACAAATAAAAGATTTTTTTTATGATGATTAGCAGATAACAGCTGCCATTAATTAAAGGATATACTGATAAAGGACTAAAAAAATACAACTGAAAAGAGGAAACTTAAAAAGCAGACATGGGAAGTGCACAGGTCTGGGGCCACTCGGGAATTGAAAATAGGAGTGAGCAGTCTACGTCCTTGTTTTCGGCTTTAAGTTCTACCTGCCACACTCAATTTACGAACAGGGAGAATGGAGAGAAGAACAAACAGAAACCTCAAGGAGGTGTAACGGAATACCTGAAGTTTAATATCCATGGTCCTCTTTTGCTCTTCCTGCAACTGGGCCCTCTCCCACTCCATCTTTTCGGTCAACTGTTTTACGTGCTCCTGATAGCTCCTTTCTTTCTGTTCCATCAGCTGCTCATTCTTCTTTTGCATTTCCTCCAACATTTTTGCTGCAGCTTCTGCAGATTCAGCTTTCACACGCTCCACTGAAGAGAGGAAGGAAGAATAAAAAGGTGAATCTTGCTGCCTGGCCTCCTTCCTCTTCTGAGCGAACTTGCTCCTGTTGCAACTGACTGCATAGGCGCTACCCAGATGGGACTTTGAAAATAAGACGTATCTGCTTTGCTCTTCTTGTTCTAGTTTAAAGATCCCTGTTTTACTTAGTCAAATCATTTAAACCTTTATGAGCGTTTGAGTCCTTGGTTTCGTAACTTGCTGCTCACCTTCGATCTGCTTTTCCTTTTCTGTGAGAGTCTGGTCTGTTTGTAGAATTGCATCTGTCACATCCTCCTTGGACTTCAAGTATGTCTGCAAAATCTCTTCAGCCTTAGCATCCAGAGAACACAGAATTAGTAGTAGGAAATACTGTTAAGTGTTTGTCTTTTCACCACCTTTTCCTCTAGTATTTGCTCCTTTAGGCCCTGGCATACCTGGTGGTTAAGATTCCCTGTCACAGGAATGGGCACTTGCTCCAGGCTGTTTGGTCCAAGAACCCACTAAACAATGTCTTTTTTTTTTTTTTTGTACCAGGGATTGAACCCAGGGGTGCTTAGCCACTGAGTCCAGCAGGCTTTAATTTTTATTTTGAGATAGGGTCTCACTTAGTTGCTTAGGGCCTCCCTAATTTGCTAAGACTGACTTTGAACTTTAGATCCTCCTGCCTCAGCTTCCCCAGCCTCTGCGATTACAGGCATGCACCATCACGCCTGGCTAAGCAATGTCATTTAAGGGAATCCCTCACTGAGGAAACTAGACTCTCTTTTTTTTTTTTTTTAGAATAAGGGCTGTAGTTTGGACTTAGTGGTACTGGGAATCTAAATGGGGAGAACTTGCTGAGAATGAGACCTCCTGGAGAAAGCAGATCAGAGAGATGGGGATGAGGGAAGCAAGGGAAGGCAGTGTAGAGATGGAGGAGAGTAATGGACACAGAGACAGATGATATTAATTGAAATCTTGGATCCAGCTGCCCTTTAAAGCCAGTTTGAAGCAAATTGATGAATTAGGTTCACTGACCATCATTGCATTTGTCCTTTGCAACACAAAATATCCAGCTGTAATCTGGATTATAATAACAATTTGGTGATTAATCTCATAGTTAATTAATTTATAACTCAATTGGGTGCACACTGCTTTGACGAGTATTTAGGCAATGTCCAGTTGGAACAGGCTCCTTGTACATGTTATTGAAAGTGTGAATGTCATACAGCGAGTAAGGCACCTCTCTCTGCAGATACTCTTGGTCACACTACTGTTTGAAGGAGGCAATTAGCATTTGCTGTCCGGTCCCGGCCGGCAGGAACCAGACGGCTCTCATTCGGTGGTGAACTGAGATTAAAATAGACCCACTGGTCTTAAGTTCTCCAAGCACTTTATTTTTCCCTTTACCGCGGCTAAAGGCCTCCAAGCGCTTTCCGCCTTCCCTCTTTTAGAGTCAAGGCTATTAACATTTAGAGTCCTTGTTTCTATTGCTGTACTAGAGTCCCTGTTTCTGCAGCCAAGGCTCTTACTACCTGCATCTTCTACCGCTGCTGATCTCTGCATCTTCTACCACTGCTGATCTCTCCACTGACTCTGCTGCTGCTGCTGCTGCTGCTTCACTGGTTCTATACTTCTGTGCTTCTGCTTCTGCTTCTCTGACTCTATGCTTCTCTGCTTCCCTCCTGACTGCTTTCTCTCTGCTTTCCTCCTTACTGCTTTTTCACCTGACTAGTCGCTACTCTCTTTATCCATTACAACAACCAATAGGGGTACAGTGCAAACATGTTTATCCAATTGCAACAAATGAGTGGCCAAATAGCTTAGTCATGTGGTCAGGCAATTTGCTAATTACAAGCCAGCTGGACCCCTTAGAGTTTACCACCAATTCTTTTACAAGCTAGCTGGGCCTCATGTTGGGGTCGATCCCCAACAATTTGCCATAATACACAGATAGATCTTGGTCACCTGTATCCCTTTTTTGGGTTCCTCATAGTACTTTTTCTTCAGCTCTTGTATCTTCTGAATAAAGAGACGATAGCCCCCTGGTTTTGAATAAGTCCCCTGCTTCACATCTTCTTCTAGAGGGCTGAAAATATTGTGAAGTAAAGCTGAACAACGATCTGAAGATGCTTTCAGATTCTCTTTGTGAAAGTTATCCTGCTTTATTTCTAGCTGGGCCTTTGGTGCAAAAATGGAAAATAAAAAAAATAATAGGAAAAAGATGTTAGTTTAAACTTAGAATTTCTGGGACTGCTCCTTGAAAAAGAATGTAGGACCCCTAGATAAACTTACAGGTTCCTCAGTAGGACCAGGTCCTTCCTCCTCATCCCAACTTTCCACTAACCCCCTTTCTCCTTTGAAATGAAGCTCAGAACAGAGATTGCTAGCTTTATGCCACAGTTAGAGGTAAACTTCTGTCTTTTCAGACTGGACTAATGATGGAACGTGGAATAAATAAATAAACCAGCTGCTGACAGCTAAGACTACATTTTTTTCTCCTCTTTGGCTTGAATATCAAATCAGTCTGATATAGTGGATATGTAATTTGAGTAAAAGCCCTGATTGTCATTTAAATACATGTAATTAAATCAAGGGAAAGATTACTGACTAATTCATTTGAGATAAAAAGTTTCAAAGCTTTGAGTATATGATAAAAATCAATTCTGATTATTATGATTATCAATGGATAGTTATCACCATTTTAAAAACTAGTAATAATTGCTTATCTCAAAATAAAGACCCATCTTATACCCTGATAATATTTGCCTTCTAAAATCCAAATCCATATAAACTTGAGAAAAAAAATTACCCCTAATTCTTTTTGAAATAGTTGGTCAACATCTTTGAAGGAATGTTTGATGAATACTTCAATGGCCTCTCTCTCACAGTCTCTGTGCAGGTCTAGCAGCTCCTTAAGGGTCTCTGTGGGCAGCTGCACCTTCTGGCCCATCTGCTTGTCATAGTGGGCAAGGGCCTTTTGCACTGCAGCTGAGTTCTCTATCTGGGCCAGGGCTAGGATGGCATTCTCCATGCAGGGCAGATCACCACTGCTGATGGCATTGATATAGGTCAGCACCAGGCTCTCCAAACCTACATACAGAGAACAAATGATGTTATTTTTTTTGGTAGAATAAAGGAAAGTATTCTGTGTAATTCTTTTATTCATTCATTTATTTTATTAGTGCATTATAGTTTACATAATGATGGGATTAGTTGTCACATATTCCTAGATGCACACAAATCAGCAAATGATTTGTTCAGTATCCCCCCCCCCACACCACTTTACCTCTCCCAATCCCTTGTCTTTCTGTCTTTCTTCTGGGTACTATATAGCTCCTGAAAAACCCAAATGCAGTGACATAATTCTTATACCTATAAAGAACATTTATATATATATATATATATATATATATGACTATAGTATATCAGTGACATTTATAACTGCTTGGAATGTACCTTGCTTTATCTCATTTCTCCTTCCTTCCTATCATCCCTTGTTATTCTTCAAAATTTGACAGTAGGATTAAACATTTACATTTTGTACAGATATGCAGCATAGCTTGTTCAAATATTTATGCAGTATCTTGCAACTGTATCTCATAAATATTAACATTTTGCATTTTTGTTCTATGGATCTAATACATAAGTTTGTCTGCCTTACTTCCAAGCCTGGGTTTAGGTCCAGCCTCCAAAAATGAGGGAAAACATTCAGCCTTTGACTGTCTGGGTTTGGCTAACTTTACTCAGTGTGATTTTTTCCATTGCCATCCATTTGTCTTCAATGGATGCAATATCATTGTTTCTAATAGCTGATTAGAACTCCATTGTATATATATACCAGAGCTTTTGGATCCTTTCATCCAGTGAGGGGCATTTGGGTTGGTTCCATACTTTAGCTATTGTAAATTGAGCTGCTATGAACATAATTCTGTGTAATTCTGAGCATGTCCATTACCACTGGTTTGCCTCACAGCCTCCATGTCCTCAGGATCACTTTGAAATGAAGCATCTCAGTCCTTGCCCCAGATCTACTGAATTAGACCCTCCTCTTTGGCAAGGTCCCAAAATGATGTGTTGAGACTCCTGGTTTGTGCTTATTGGAAGTTTGCATACACTTTTAACCTCAAAAACCTTTAGAACAGAAACAATATCTCTTTCATTTATGTCTATCATTAGCCCTGACCATAGTAAGTATTTCATTACTATTTATGGAATAAGAGATATTATCCCAATCAAAAAGAGTCCTCCATTGGGTTCATTAAAATAAACACTATCGTCCAAGAGAATCTTCTTAGATGTGTAATACAGTAGCAGTAACAACAGGTAGATATGAGTCCTTGAAATAGAGCTCTGTGATCCAAATTTTTAGTTTTCTTTCATTTTAATTAATTTACATTTGAATTTAAAAAGACACTGTTATCTAATGACTATCTTATGGGAGAGTGCAGGTCCAGTTTATTAGGTCAATTTTAAGCAATAAAACTTTTTCCCCCTTTTGGCCATGCCTATCTTTTCTCATCAAGAATTTGGTTAACAACATCTATTAGGAATGTTGGTGCCATCTAAAATTTAACACAATGAAAGCGTATATGTATTTTTCAAAGCCGAAACTAACTTCAAAGTTGACGTTATTACCTGTTCCTCTGATCTTAACATTGAATGGAATTACTGGAAAAGGTACTCACGAGGTCCATTAACCTTGATGCCTCCTGAAAGAGTTTTCACCTTGGAATTGATGAATATGTAAGAACAGAATTCTGTAACTTGTTGCACAAATTCAGAGTCTAGCTCATCATCACACAGAGTCTCTAGCTGGGCAAGCCTCTTTCTATGAACCGGCCTATCAAAGATAAAGCATTTCTTCTTTGGGAAGAACTTCCGAATACAGAGTCGGGGCAGATTAAAATTTTTTTCTTTTTTACCGGTACCTGGAGGAAAGATAAAAAAAGATTTGCCTATTATAAGGATGTGCATAAATTTAAAAATAAAGGCAAGGTGCTGAGTAGTCGCTCAGCAGTTAGAGTGCTTGCCTGGCATGTGGGAGAGCCTGGGTTGGAACCCGAGCACCACATACACACTGTGAGAGAAACAAAAACTGGATGAAAAAATAAATAAAATTTATTCTCTCTGTCTCTCTCTGAAAAAACAAAAACAAAAACAAAAAAACCCTGACAATCATGCTAGACACCTTAAAAAAAAAAAAAAAAGAGAGGCAAAATAGTATGTATTTTCAGATTTGCAGACAGGTCGACTTCTAAGAATTGAACTCAGTGACTTTATCTGATCACATCCACAGACAATATGTAAATGAAAGGGCACAGCATTATTTTAATGAAATTTATTTACGAAGACATTCAGTAGGACTGTTTTGGCATCGTCTGTGTTGGGCACTAGTTTTTCAGCACTGGGTCTGGTATGCTGCTCATGCTTCACTCTCGTTTCTTCAAACATTGCAAATTCTAAGCACAAATCCTCAACTTTACCTAATCATAGCAAAGGGAAAGGGAAAGAAAAAGAAAAACCAGGGAGACTGTAAGTTAAAATCAAATCTATTAACTTATATATTAAGCATGAATTTATAGGAATAGGTAACTGGAAGAAAGAGAAAGTTGTAAACTTAAGAAAAGTATAAATAGAAAAGTAAGCCATGCCTGGTGGTGCATGCCTCTAACCCCAGCAACTTTGGAAGCTGAGGCAGGAGAATCACAAGTTCAAAGCCAACCTCAGCAACTTAGCGAGGCACTGAACAACTCAGTGAGACTGTCTCAAAATTAAAAAAAAAATAAAAGAAAGAAAAAGAAAATGGTGGGACTCCAGATGTGGCTGAAGGATAAAGTGACCCTGGGTTCAATCTCTGGCACTTAAATAAATAAATAAAATAACAAAATAAATAAATAAAAAGAAAAGTAAAAAATAATAATTTTTAGTGTTCTGACACCCCATTTATCAATTCCCTGTCCCTGTTACCATGCTTTAGCTTCAGAGCACTATCCAGGTACTCGTCTGCTGAGATGGGTTGTCCGTCTATTTGCAACTCCAGAGAGAAATCTCTCAGAGTCCACACGAAGTCTGGGAAGAAGCTCACAAATTCAGCTGAGTCCTCAACCTCATTGCCATCAGGTGAGGATTTGGATCTGATGCGTTCTGTCAGCTCTGTCACATAGCTGAGGAGGTAACTAAGGAAAACTGAAAAATAACAGGGCTCCCCACCCATATTAGTTCTGCA
>PVKS010002941.1:84011-110802 GCA_004027875.1 Aplodontia rufa | reverse complement strand
GGCATGCGCAAGGACACAGGTTAGAACCCCAGCACCAAGTACACAACAAAGTGTCAGAGCAACAAAAGCCAAATGAAAAACTAATAATAAAACTGATTTTCTCTCTCACACACACTGTCCCTCTCTCTTTAAAAGAGTTCACATGAAATGCAAAACAAATATCTTTTATGATATAAAGCAGATCAGTGGTTTTCTGGGAGCCAAGACTGGTAGAAGTTAGGAAGGAAGACTGACTTGTATAAGGTACATGAGAATTTTCTGGTTTGAAGAAATGTTTTTACTTCCATTTTGGTAGTGATTTTATGTGTATATGAGTTTGTCAAAATGTATACTTATAATAAAAATGGCTATATTATATACATACATACACCATTAATTTTTTTTTAAATAACCTAGCCAAGAACAGTAGTGCACACCTACAATCCTAGCAGCTCAGAAGGCTGAAGCAAGAGGATCCCAAGTTTGAAGAGAACCTTAACAACTTAGTAATAGCTTATCTCAAAATTTAAAATTTTTTCATTAAAATCTGGGTGGAGGGCCTCGTGCAGTGGCTCAGCATTTATAGCACTTGCCTGTCATGTGTGACTATATGGGTTCAAACCCCAGCATCAACCAAGTGTCTGAGCACTGAAACCCACGTGCAAAACTAAATAACAAATTGATTTTCTCTCCTTCTCACTGTCCCTTTTTCTTTTAAACAAAAAAAAAAAAAAAAAAAGTTAGGTGGGGCTGGGAATGTGGCTCAGAGATTAAGCCACCTGGGTTCAATCTCTTGTAATAAAAACACCCTAGAAAATTAGTAATCAGATGAACAGCACTGGGCCATGAAGAACATGCAACCAAAACTTAACACCTAATTATGATAAAAATTCTTAAACTAGGACCAGAAAACAACTTCTTTAACCAAAAGAACACCAACTAACACACTTAGTTGTAAAAGACTGAATATTTCCCTACACAGATCTAAATATAAATATGTTCATTCTCATTGTATAACTATATCTATACTTCAAAGTATCTATACTTCTGTGCTACTGTGTATCAAGGATACAGAGTAGCACAGAACTATATTTTGCTGATAAATCTGCCTTCTTATTCTGCTATGACCATTTCATCTCTTCCTCTCCCATTTTTCTTCAAACGTCTTATGCCACTATCCCTAATTCATTCTAAACCTATAATTTCATCTCATATTTTATTTTTGCAAATTAAGTAAATAATACAAACTCTTTCATCTTCCTACCATCCAATCTCTCAAGAATATAGAGGTTTTTATCCTTGTTATCACTTAAGAGAAGTCAAATTATCTGTCCAACTCAACCAGAATATGGAACATAGGTCTTGACCTAGAAACTCAAGGTAACTGACTCTTTTCCATAATTCCTACGATCAAAAAGAGAGACACATTCAACCATTGAAATCTCGCAGAAAGTCACAGTAAGAAGACAGAGATAATTAGTTCCCCATTTTTGGTAATGATTTTTGCCATTAAAAAACAATAACAACAATAAGTACATTTGGTTTCTGGTCAATAAATGTATTAAATAGGAAAAGTAAAACAAAATATACGTATGCAACTTATACAGCAGCTGTTCCTTACCTGTTGGTGGCGGGTGCTGGGAAAGGTATACTGGACAGAGTGGGGAGGATAACGACTTTGTTCAGTGCTGAATGCTCCTTGGTTGGGAGGATAACCTGAACTTGACATTATCAGTAAAGTAGTCCTCACTGGGCTGTGAGATCAAGTCCAACAAACAATCATGTTTCTAGGAAACCACCTGAACAGGATGAGAAGAAGAGGATTCATAAGAACTAACATACCAAGTATACTTCTAGTAAATTATAACCAAAGCTACAGAAATAAAACCACAGTTATCAGTAAAGCGTTCTCTCATGTATTTACTTCATGGAAGTTTCTGAGGTATGATAAACATTAATTGGTCTTTTCATTTACAATCTAAAATGTTCTTTTAATATCTGACTAATGATATAATTAGATATATAAAGCAAAAAAATACATAAAATTTTAGTATGAGATGCTGGGAATATAGCTCAGTGCAAGAGATACAGCACTTTGCTTAACAGGCACCAAAAAGAGGAAGAAAAAGAGAAAAAGTAAAAGGAGAGAAAAAAAGAAAAAGAATGAAAAGAAAAAAGAAAATCTTGGCATGAGACATGGCACACAATAGCCAGTAGATGACTTTCTACAAATATCCAGAAAACAAATATATTATAAAAACAAAAATACATGGTTCTAAATTTCGGACTGTAAAAAAGTGAACTATAAAAAGAATCCAAGAGTATTTACAAGTATTTGTGCAGAGAAAATACTGTCTCTATTAAATAATTACCAGTATGCACCAAAGTAATAACATAAGATGACACTAGGGGTGGGAAAGTTTTCAAGAAAGAATAAAGCCTATCAATTCAAGGAAAACAACTGTCAAAATTTGTGAAACTCAGAATTTTGGAACAACTTGTATTTGCCACCATGAGCTTGGCAGCATCTGAACATTTAAAGACTTCTTGTGAGATTGGTAGTGAAATTAATAACTAAATTTGCTTATATAATGAAATGGGCTAATATTTGAAATATCTGCATAAATCAGAAAGTGACTAAAACAGAATGTTACAAAATTTTACACAAGTGATTTATCTAAAATACAAAACTAATCAAATTTTGGGGTAGTAATTTTTTTAAGAGAGAAGGAGAGAAAGAAAGAGAGAAGGACAGAGGAAGAGAATCAATTTTATTTAATTTTTCATCTGGCCTCATTTCTCTGACATTTAGTTGTGTACATGGTGCTGGGGTTCAAACTTGGGTCCTGGCGCTTACCAGGCAAATTTAACCACTGAGACACCACTCCATTCCCTATGCAGTACATTTTTATTAAGGAGTTACTGTATAATCATAAATGCATATAAAGTAACAATATGATACCCATCTGTTCTTACACCAGAATTACCCCCACATCACCCACACCCCAGTCTCTCGATTTTTCTATATTTAGCTCCTACAATGTTTAGATTATGAATTTTCCAGAACTAAATGACTGCATAAGTATTACTTGGATTCTCAGGGTGGTAAAGACTATGCTACATTGTCAACTGTCTCCCTAGATCCCTCCCTATCCTCCCTCCTCTTCCCCTCACCACCACAAATCTATGGTTCCCCTAGATTATGTGTTGCTATGCATTTGCTGGATCTACTACAAGAGGTTTGACAACATTTCACCCAAGCCTAGGTTTTGGTTTCAGATTCTATACAGCAACTAATCTTTAAAAAATTACCACTAGCTAGGGTTGGGGATTTAGCTCAGCAGCGGAGCACTTGCCTAGCAGGAGCACTTGCCTAGCACGCACAAGGCCCCGAGTTCGGTCCTCAGCCCTGGGGGGGTAAAAAATTACCACTAGCCAGGCACGGTGGCGCATGCCTGTAATCCCAGCAACTTGGGAGGCTAAGGCAAGAGGATCGAAAGTTCAAAGCTAGCCTCAGCATCTTAACAAGGCCCTAAACAACTTAGTAAGATCCTATCCCAAAATAAAAAATAAAAAGGACTGGGGATGTAGCTCAGTATTTAAGCACCCCCTGGGTTCAATCCTTGGGCTCCCCACCTTAAAAATTTTAATCAAAACAGCATATTGCAAGAAATTTAATGTAGAATTAGGAGAATCAAGCTATCTTTTAAAGTCACACCAGACATTAGATTTGTGAAAATGTAAAATACCACCATTCTTATCAAATCTTTTTTTAGTTGCTTACCATAAACATCTCATGTAATGGGTGATTAGTGAGTATATATTGGTGCTGGGACTCAAACCTGGTAAATATATGCTATACCACTGAGAAACACCCCTAGCCCTATATTATTTTTAAATAAATATCTTTTAAAATTTCATTTTAATATCTTATTTGGTAAATAGCATATATAGCCCATATAAGCAAAAGCATTCTGTAGTCCTAAATAACTCTGAAGACTACAATGGAGTTCTAAAAACCAGTGAGTCTGACAACCATTAACCTACAAAATTAGGTTCTCTTTATACTGGCTAGTTTTAGTATCCTAGAGATGCCAGATTGATTAATTCATTCCTTCATTCATTTATAAACCCCCCCCACACACAGTCTTTCTAGAGTACATGGTCCTGGTGGAGATGTAGCAAAGATATCATGTTTGTTTAGATCAAAAAAACTACCCTACTGGATTGATGAGGGATGAACTGAACCAATCAGATTCCTCTCCAAGAATATGAAACTGAAAACGTCAGCTACAGGAAACTGAGCTACATACAAGGTGGCCAAAGCAGGAGTAAATCAAGGTGAGCCAAAGAAATGCCACAAAAATCATAAGGAGAGGAGAAAATGTCAATCCACAGACAGACTAAGGCAGATATGCCAAGAGCACAGCCTTGGCATCATTTTGTTCAGGGTCAGTTCCCATGAGAAGCAGCTATACTTTTCTTGTCCTTGAATACAAATTAAACTGCTTACATAGTCTTACAGTAAATCCTCCTTTACTTAATACAGGCTGAGTAGGTTTTTATTTCTTAGAATCTTAAGATCTCAAAAATTCCCCCAAAACACTATACAACCTTAGAAACAACTCAAATGTTGTGTCTATTTACTAATGAATGAATAATTAAAATATGGCATACCCATACACAAGAAAAGTATTCAGTCACAAAAGGGAATGAAGTACAAATTAATACAAGCTATATAACACGGATGAACCCTGAAAACATTATGCTAAGTAAAAGTAGCTGTTTTACTCAGCTTTTTCACAACTGTAACCATAAGATCTGGGAAGAAGTTTTTTTGGCACTTAAAATTTCAGAGGTCTCAGTCCACAGAAGCTGACTCCACTGCTCTTGGCTCAAGGTGAGGCAGAACACCATGGTGTAAGGATATGGAGGATGAAGGCAGCTCAGGACATGGCAATCAGGAAGCAGAGAAGAGTGTTCAGATCATCAGGAGCAAAACATATACCCAAAAAGCATGCCCCAAGTGACTTACCCTCTCCAGCTACACCTACCTGCATACAGTTACCACCCAGTTAATCTACAACAGTGGATTAAGCCCTTGATTCTGTTATGACTCTCATCATCTAATGCTTTCATTTATGAACTTTCATGTACTGCCTCACACATGAGCTTCTGGGGGGCACCTCATGTCCAAACCGTAAGAGAAGCCAATCACCAAAATCTACATATTAAATGATTAATTTCATACTGAAGTCCAGAACAGGCAAATATATAATGTGGATTAATGGCTGCTGTGGAACAGCAGAGACAGAGAATACTGGGTGATAGCAAAAGGATATAAGGATTCTTTATGTTGTGGCAAAACATACATGTTACGGTTTGAATCTTTAATGTCCCCCAAAAGTTCATGTTAGAAAATGCAGGAATGTTCAGAAGCGAAATGATCAGATTATAAACTGCAATTTCATCAGTGGATTAATCCATTTGAGTAATAATTTGAATAGACTACAGGGTGGTAACTGTAGGCAGGTGACATGGCTAAAAAAAGTAGGTGACTGGAGGCATGGCTTACACTGTAAGTGTCCATGGCCCCGTACTTACCTCCTGCTATCTGGCTGCTAAGAGCTGAGTAGTGTTCCTCTGCTACACCTTTCTGCCATGATGTTTTACCCAGAGCAACGGAGCCAGATGACTATAGACTGAAACCATTAGCCTAAAATAAACTTTTCCTCCTCTAAGTTGTTCTTGTCACATATTTTGGGCACAGCAACAAAAAGCTACCATAATACATAATTAGAAAAAATTTACAACTTAAACATTTTTAATTGTGCTGTTCTGTAACATTAAGTATGTTCATACTGTTGTGCAACTATCACTGCTGCCCATCTCCAGAACTTTTTCAATATTCCCCAAATAAAACTCCACAGTGACTAAAAATATCTCCCCATTTCCCCTCTTCCCAGTCCCTGGCACCATTCTACTTTCTCCCTCTATAAATCTAACTGCTCTATGAACCTCTTATGAGTGGAATCATACAGTATTTTTGCTTCTGTATCTGGCTTCTTTCACTTAAGCATAATGTCTTCAAGGTTCATCCATGCTATAGCATGCATCCAACTTATCTTTTTGAGGTAACAAAAATGTTCTAAAACTGTTCAGGGCTGCACCTATCTCTGAATATACTGAAAATCCACCAATGTGTTCACTTTTTAAAGTGAGTGAATTGTATGGTACATGAATTGCACATCAATAAAGCTGTTTTAAAAACTATCAAGAGAGGGGCTGGAGCAGTGGCTCAGCGGTTACGCCACCTGCCCGGCATGTACGAGTATACAGGTTCAAACCCCAGTACCCATGTACACAACTAAGTGTCAGAGCAATGAAAGCCACATGAAAAACTAAATAAAAATTTATTCTCTATGTATGTGTATGTGTGTCTTTCTCACCGTCCTCTTATTAAAAAAAAAAAAAAAACCAAGAGAGGGGGCTGGGGTGGGGGTTCAGCAATTGGAGCACTTGTCTAGCATGCGTAAGGACCTGGGTTTAAACCCCAGCACCACATACCTAACTAAGTGTTGGAGAAACAAGGGCCAGATGAAAAATATAAATAAAAATTTGATTTATAAAAAAGCAAGAGAAAAAATCCAAACTATATAAATTAATCATAAGATTTAAAAGTGACAATTGGGGCTGGAGGTGTGGCTCTGTGAAACTGCACCTGAGTTCAATCCCCAGCACAAAAATAAAATAATAATTGAGCTGCAAAGTTAATACACACCACATTTCATGGATACTAAAACCCATATATGTTCATCTCTCAGCAACTCTGAAGTCAATATGTATTCTACAATCAATGGCATTCTATGCTTTAATTAGCAATACTTTATAGGTAAAGAACAGTATCTTATTTAAAAATAAAGAAGGAAAGAAAAGGCATCAAGAATAACTACCATCAAGAAGTCTTTGGTTTCTGTCATACACCTTGTTCCTGGAACACTCCCTGCTAATTACAAAAAAAAAAAACAACTTTAAAAAAGGGTGGGGGACAGTGAGAGAGACAAAGAGGGGCTGGAGCACTAGCTCAGTTGTTATGGTGCTTGCCTGGCATGCACAAGGACAGGGATTCGAATACTAGCAACTCGTACACAACCAAGTATTAAGAATCACTTTTAGTTTTTCATTGTTGCTCCCACGCTTTGTTGTTTTCATTTACTTTTCTTCCCTTTAATTTACTCTTTGACTGTTATGATACAGCAAAGAAATTAAGAATACTAATATTTTCAAAGGGATGTCAGATCTAAATTCCTTTAAAAGACCAGATAACAAACAATACTTTCAAAAATCCTAACAGACATACAAATATAACCTAGGGATAAAGAAAGACATCCTAACCACAATCTCCAACACATAAATGATAACATCAAAAGCTTCAACCTACCCTATACTATAGTGATACATGTATCCCCATGTTCATAGCAGCACAATTCTCAACAGACAAAACTACGGAACCAGTCTAGGTGTGCATCAATGGAAGAATGGATAAAGAAAATGTGGTATACATACACAATGGAGTTTTATTCAACCATAAAGAAGAATGAAATTAAGTCATTGGTAGGAAAATGGATGAAAGTGGAGATCATTACGTTAAGTGAAATAAGCCGAATTCAGGTCAAGATTTGTGTGTTCTCTTTCATATGTGGAAGCTAGAGAGAAAAAAAGGAAAAAAGAAAGAAAGAAGGCAGTAGGGCAGGGATCTCATGAAAATCAAAAGGAAATCAGTAGAGGAAAGGGACCAGGGAAGGAGGGGGAAAGCACTGCACAGTGATACTGTCCAAATTATATTCTTAAAATGTATGCATACATGAATATGTGACAACAAATCTTGTCATTATAATGCACCAATAAAAATGTGGATAAAAAAAGAAAGCTTCAATTTATAAATTTTTTTTTCAGTAAATTCACCTTAAAAAGGCAAACTACAGGGGCTGGAGCGGTGTGGCTTAGGAGTTAAAGTGCCTGCCTGGCATGCTCAAGGGCCCAGGTTCAAACCCCAGCACCACATACATAACTAAGTGCTGAAAAGCAAAAACCAGATGAAAAAGTAAATAAAAAGGCGGCAAATTACAAACCAGAAAAGCTGCACTAGCAAGCTACACTATATTAATATGCATATGTATACATACAAAATATATGTGTTACAAATGGTGAATTTTATATACCTTATATATGTATTTTTTAACGTATCACTAAGAAAAATGATAACAAAGCATGTAGGAATACAGGATAAACAAAGAAAGTAAATGAAACTGTCACCTTCATCAATCATCACAAAAAAAAGCAAAACAGATCACTTCCACCCCAAAAAAAATTAGCAAAATATTAAAAAATAATAATGCCAAGGTTGGAGAAAGTTGTAGAGAAATAGCCATTCTTTAACACACTAGTGGTTCATATGTAAATTGAAACAAATTGCTTTCTGAAGAATGACAATTTATACCATAGGCACATAATTTACCAAAGCTATTCCACTTCTAGAAATTTATTTGATCATTCAATTTAGGTACCTAAAGATAAATGTCAGAGATGGAGATGGTTTTCAAAGAATTGTCGTAAATACCCAAAACATACATTTAAGAAAATTATGTTTTTAAACAAAAATGTAAGCAGGGTATGGTGGCTCACATGTGTAGTCTCAGTTATTCAAAAGCAGGGGGAATACTTGAGCCCAGGAGTTGGAGGTCACCCTGGGCATCACAGTGAGAACCCTATCTCTTTAAAAACAACAATACAACAAGCAAAAAGGAGACGATTTTACTGCTTTTAAAAAAGCAAAATGTTTGCGCAAGTACGCAGGTTCAAACCCCAGCACCTCGTACACAGCAAAGTCTTGGAGCAACAAAGGCCACATGAAAAACTAAATAAAATTGATTCTCTTTGTCTCTCTCTCACTGTCCCTCTCTTTAAAAAAAAAAAAAAAAAAAAAAACAGCATGCTGCTATAGGGGCTGGAGCGGTGGCTCAGCTGTTACGGTGCTTGCGTGATGAGCAAGTACGCAAGTTCAAACCCCAGCACCTCGTACACAACACACTGTCAGAGGGACGAAAGTCACATGAAAAACTAAATTAAAAAATTGCTTCTCAGGGCTGGAGTGGTGGTTTGGTGGTTATGGCACTTGCCCCGCATGTGCAAGTTCACGGGTTCAAACCCCAGCAACCCACATACACAACTAAGTGTCGGAGTAACAAAAGCTATGTGAAAAACTCAATAAAAATTGATTCTCTCTAGTCTCTCTCTCATTGTCCTTCTCTCTTAAAAAAAAAAAAGTTAACTATCTTTAAAAGTTAAGAGGTTTCAAAAGGAAATAATCTGTTCTAAAAAAAATGCTTCTCTCTCTCACTGTCCCTTTTTCTTTAAAAAAAAAAAAAGCATGCTGTAGGGGGCTGGAGCCTACTAAATTCCTTATTAATTGAAAAAAATTATAACTGAAGAAAAATAAAAGCTTGGACCAACCCTAATTAATAAAAATGGGGGAAAGTTGGGCTGCAGGCCCTAAAGCATGCTTTAAAAAAAAGAAAAAAAAGTGGTTGGAATGCTTGCCTGGTATGCCCAAGGACCAGGGTTCAAACCCCAGTACCATAGACACAAGTAAGTGTTAGAGAAAGAAAAGCCAGATGGAAAAATAAATAAAATCAATTCTCGTTTTCTCTTTAAAAAAAAAAAAAAAAAAAAAAAAGACCACTGTGTATACCCTTACCGTTTAATTTTCCATATGGTCCGTCATATCTTCACAGGATTTTAAGACTAAAGACCAAAATGTCATATATTTAAAATTTATTGAGGTTTACACTACTATGTACCACTGTCCTAAACTGGCACAGACTGACCAAGATATGCTATCTTACTGTGAGGGGACAAAGACAATAAACAAATAATATGACTAAAGTACTATTAATAATAGGTGCACAGGATGGCAAAGCGGAACAAGAGATGAGGTATCGTGATCACAGGAAAGCCAGTCTCAGCTATAATGCCATATTCCCTGATTTCCTGAAACAGTCCTAAACCACACCTTTTGTCCTAATGCAATTATTATCTATTTCACTTTGAAAATTGTCCCAGGTTGATTAATAAATTATATTCTAAGGTGACCTTTTCGCTGAAGTTTAAAAGATGAGGAAATTCTATCCTATAAAAAAATGGGTTTGGGGGCTGGAGGGATGGCTCAGCAGTCACAGCATTTGCCTGGTATGCACAAGTACAGGGGTTCAAACCCCAGCACCACCCACATACACAACCAAGTGTCTGAGGAATGAAAGCCACATGAAAAACTAAATAAAAATTGCTTCTTGCTCTCTCTCTCACTGTTCCCTTTCTTTAAAAAAAAAATAGGTTTTTGCAGGTTTTCTAGAAACTGACATCTCTCTCTGAATATTAATCCTTTTTTCATCTTTAAGCTATAAACATTTGTTCTAAAATTCTTGATTCACCTTTTTAAGAATATATTCCATCCCAAAATTATAAAACTTACCTATATTTTCTTATATTTCTTAAGGCTTCATTGTTTTTTTTAAGAGAGAGAGGGACAGTGGAGGAGAGAGAGAGAGAATCAATTTTATTTAGTTTTTCATGTGGCTTTCATTGCTTCGACACTTCGCTTGAGTACGTGGTGCTGGGGTTCAAACCCACATCTTCGCACATGCCAGACAAGTGCTGTAACTGCTGAGCCACCGCTTCAGCCCCCAATTTTTTAAGTTATCTTTTTAACCACCTATTTTTTCCCCCAAAAGGGGTCTAGCTGTATTCTTTCCTAATTGATATTATCTCAACAAAAAGCTTACTGAACAGTAATTTTCGGCCTGTCTGCACTGATTGGAAATGCCATCCTCACTACAACTCAGTAACCAATGGTAGATATACATATACTCTAAGGAAACTCACATACTTACACACAAAAGGGTAATTACTGCAGCGCAGAAATAGGGACACTTGAAGATCTAAATTCCAATCAACAAAATAAACTGTGGATTAGCTATAAGGGAAATGCAAATCAAAACCTCAATGAGACACCACCTCACTCCTATTAGAGTGGCAAAAATGAAGAATACAAACAACGACAGATGCTGGAGGGGCTGTGGGAAAAGAGAAACACTGTTACACTGCTGGTGGGACTGCAAACTGGTTCAGCCACTATGGAAAGCAGTGTGGAGAATCCTCAAAAAATTAAAGATGGAACCACCTTATGACCCACTCCTGGGTATTTTCCCAAAAGAGTTAGAATCAGCGTATTATAGCGATGTGGCTTCATCAGTGTTTATAGCAGCTCAATTTACCATAGCTAGACTATGGAACCAACCCAGATGCCCCTCACTTGACGAGTGGATACAAAAACTATGGTACATATACACAATGGAATACTACTCGGCCATTAGAGAAGACGATATTATGGCTTTTGATATCAAATGGACAGAGATGGAAAGAATTATGCTAAGTGAAGTATCCCAATCTCAGAGACTCAAGGGCCGAATGGTTTCTCTCATATGTGGAAGCTAGAATACATGGGGAAGCAGTAGGTTAAACGGCTAAATTAATAACATCCTCAAACTGTATGATTGTCAGCATAATAGGGGGATGTTACCCTAGGATACTGGGAGGCGTAGGGAGGGGGAGGGGTAGGGGAGGGTATTTGAAGACCTCCTAAGATACTGGAGAGTGGGAATATAGGCAAACCATCTCAGAAGCAGAGGTTATTCCTCCACGAGATACCCATTTTATACAAGAATTCTTCTGTGGGTAACTGCAACAGGTGAAATTCAAAGTGGTCATCCATGTTTGGGCATTACCCCTGGATAACTATGTATATATACTTTGGTTATTGATGGTCTGATAATGTTTCCCTCTCATTTGTATCTCTATATACTCTTAATAAAAAAAAAATTGTGGTATACTAATACAATAAAATACTACGCAGCAGTTTATAATGAGGAAACTCAAGCTACATGCTTCAAAATAAACTTCAAAAAAAAGTTGAGAATTTACCAAATAGTAACATATGTTAGAAAGACAGGAAAAATAAAACTATGACTTGCAATACACATATAATAAAAGTATAAATACATGTATGATATACATCTACTTTAGGATAAAAGTTCATCTCAAGAAGGAAGGAGAATGATGGCGGAAAAAGTTGCAACCCATAATTCTTAAGAGAAAAACTGAAGGGACTAAAAATATTAAATTTTCTTGAATATGGTTAGTAGGTAGATCAACATTTATTATATTGTCCTCTACCCATCTTTACAGGACTGAAATATAGTACATTTTAAAAAGTAAGGGGCTGCAGCAATGGCTCAGTGGTGATGGCACTTGCCTGGCATGAGTGAGGACCCAGGTTCAAACCCCAGCACCACATATACAACTAAGTGTGACAGCAATGAAAACCAGATGAAACAATTCTAGACTAATTTGATTTGCCTTTTCCCATGCCATGCTTTTTAAATCACAATAACATTATGAGGTTTTTCTATCTAGAATGGCAAATTTCCCCCTCACTATGCTTTGTTGTTGCTTCTACTTTCAAAACCTGATTCACCGCTCATATCTAACACATTGCCTCTTTCACATGAATATCAGGGTCATCTTTTCAGGTCCCATAAAAACTCTGGATTGGAACATATAAATACTGAATTCACAGTCTGAGTACAACAGAGTATCATTGAGTATTCCCATTCTAAAACATGATTATATGGTTATGTTCTAAAATGGCAAGTAAAATATGTGTGTATATAATTAAGACAAATACTTTGCTTGTATGATGGTGAATATTATATATGTGATGAAAAATATGTATGGAATATATATATCTACTATCAATTACATGTAAAAATCCCATGACAAAGACTATATTTGCATACACATGCTCATATGTTAGGATAAGATTTATACATAATTAAAATGAAGATTATATATGTAATGTCCTCCCATTTAATATTCTGCGTTTCTTAATAAACTTTGAATATTTTCTCTCCACTACTTCAAAGGATTTGCAAAGAGCAAATTCAGGAAAAAAAATTTAGTGAGCCAACTTAATCCAATTGCCCCATTTTAATCAAATTATTTATCCAGTTAGGTTTTAAAAATAAAATTTTCTGTCCAGCCACAGTGAAGAAAGCCTATAATCCCAGCAACTCACGAAGCTGAGGTATGATTGCAAATTTGAGGCCATCCTGGGCAATTTAGGAAGACCTGTCTCAAAATAATAAAGGGGCCAGAACCGTAACTCAGCTAAAGAGTGCTTTTTGTAACATGCAGAAGGCCCTGGATTCATTCCTTAATACCACAAAAATAAAGTTTTCTAGAGAATTGACATTCAATCTAACTTGAAAACAATGCCTTTAAGAACATTTAAAATTTTGTCTAATACAATGTAATAATGAATATTGCAAAAAAATATATCATCCTTACTACTTATTTCAATTTCCTGTTAGATGAGAGTGAGAAGACTGACTAGCTGTTCCCTGGGCCTATTTCCCACCTGCTTCCTCCAAGGCCCAAGGCATGGAAGTCAGCAAATGTGAAGGTTTGGAGGTTTAGCAATTACCCACATAATGCTGATTTTACCGATAAGCTATCTGAGGAACAAAGAAATTCAATAACTCCTCCAATATCAGTTGTCTGTGGCAAAGATGGGAGACACTACTCTCAGCAAGTAGTGAATGAGATGGAGGAGCTGAGATGTCCAGTGGGACCACACACCAAAACCAGGTGTGCCCCCTCCAGGTCTGCGCTTCCTCCAGATCAAAAGGGGAATGCCAGCATCTGTTTGGCTTTTCTATTGGGGTTTGGTGTTGTATTGGAGAAAGTAGGTATTTATGTTTTTTTTATTTTTGGAAATAAGTATTACAAGCATGACTTAACACTTTTTAAAAGTACCAAAAAATACAAAGTAAATTATCCCCTCACTCCTTGTCCTCCAGCTGCTATCTAGCTGCCCACCCAGCAGGTAACCAAAATTAGTTTCTAGAGTATCCTTTAAAAACATCCCACATACACGTGAGTATGCGCGCGCACACACATTTTTCTCCCACATATATACTAGATATATCTTGGCATGAGTTCATGAACAGCTTCTTATTTTTTCCTGTTGCTACAGATTATTTCATTATATGAATTTTCCTACATATCTTGTAAGTTTAATAAGCAAATCTGATTTGCAACCCTAAGAAAGCAACTCAGACATCCCCTGGACATAAAGCTATATATGGATTGGTGAGGCCATAAGAAAGATCTTAGTCCAGTGTCATCTAAATTTTTTTCTAACAGTAGACTACTTATTGCAAATCTATGTGGTATGAGTTTGGGGACTTTCTGCCTTATTTTTTTAATTTTCAGCAATGGTCAAGTCTAGCGTCAACACCTGCCCTCAATGACACTCAAATATGAGCTAAACCTTTTGTCTATTTTTCACTTTTGTCAACAATCTTTATGTCCTAAGTTCTCTGGTGTGATTTTAATCAAGTTTAGCTTTAATATCTCAAAAATAAAAGTCAAGCTTATTTAAAAGTACTATCAGCCCAACACAGGAGGGAATAAACAACAGCAAAATTAGATTTGCCTCTAATGACAAAAAATTTATGGGTCATAGTAGGTCCTTCCTGTCCTCACATGAACTACAGTCAGAAGACCACCATGACCTGCTTCCTCAAAACCTATCCCTGAGACAAAGCATTCAAATCTTTGTTTTCTAACTAGCACTCATTCCTCAAACATTTTACACAGAAGCCAAAAGTATAAAAGATACAAAGGAGAAATATTCTGATTCATTAAGAATGGGGGAACCTACAATGTATCTTTTCAGGTTTCCCTTTTCCCTTGCTTCCTGTCCTTTGCTCTGCCTCTCATTCCAGTCCTAGGTCACCAAGAAACCTGTTATGGTTTATATATTAAGTGTCCCCCAAAAGCTCATGTGTGAGAAAATGCATGAGAGTTTACAGGTGAAATGATTGGGTTATGAGAGCTTTAACAGGGATTAAATGAGTGGTAAGTGGAGGCTGGTAGTATGGCTGGAGGAGGTAGGTCATTAAGGGTGTGACTTTGGGATATCTATTTTGTCCTGGTTGAGTGGAGTTCTTTCTCTGCTTCCAGGTAATGTCCTGAGCTACCTTCCTCCACCACAACTCTTCTACCATGATATTCTGCCACACCTTGAGCAACAAGAAATGGAGCCAGCCTTCTATGCAGGTGAGAGCTCTGATATCATGAGCCCCAAATAAACCTTTCCACCCCCAAAATTGCCTTGTCAGGTCTTTTATTCACAGTAGTGAAAAAGCTGACTAAAACAATATTCCTACAGAACACTTTACAGTTTGAAATCAACTGAAATAAAATAACCTGATTTAAACTTAGAGCTAAAGGAGCTAGCTGCCTTAAGTGCCAGTGTCACATTATAAATTCAGTTCTTAGCACCAAGACTCAAGTTATTTATATGTTTGATTAGTGAAATGTAAAAATTGTGTGACTTGTCTAAGAAAACAGGTCAATATTTTATGAGCAAATGCCTCATATCATGAGCACCAACATACATAATGTTTTAGGATGGGAACAATATGTGAAAATGAGGTGTCATTGCTGTAAGTGACAAGAGTACATTATATCTCAATTCTACAGATAAATCCAGGACTACCCTCCTCTACCTGATAAACAGGCAATAAAATACAGCAAAATGAAATTGGTCTATTTAATTTCCTGTTTGAATTGTCCCATATTAAACAAGAACACACATTTACTCAACAGGAAACTTAGCATGCAACAACAAAATTTAAAATGTAATCTTCCAAAAATAAAAAGTGAATCCTTCTCTCACCAGGAACTTCTGGCTTTTGGCCTACAATCTTTGCATAACCAAAATGTACTTGGATAGATTTTCAAGGTAGCCTAAGCTATCTCGGAAAAAAAGCTAAAAATATACTTCACATTGGCAAAGCTTGCAGATGAGCAAGAATGAATCTACCAAAGGTCACAACAGTGAAGCCCACATTTCACCAAAGCAGAAAAAGAAGCCTACAAAATATGCAATTCAATTTAACTGACCAAATAACAAAACTTCATGACACAAAAGTACAGGAAAGGGGACTGACACTGCAGATGGTAAAATATTTTACTAAACTGAAGCAAAACAGGTCTCACTAATTTCCTAGCAGGTTATGCAGGGAGAGGGTAAAAATCAGTCTGGGGATGAATTAAAGAAAACCAACCTCTTAAGTCTCACAGTCCAGCCTCCAGAAGATCATCTTAGTGAATTCTGTCATTTGTACAAAATCACAATGGTACTATATTGGAATAAATTTTCACCTGTAAAATAAAGCAAACCATTCTTCTCATTGGCTGGGCAGTCAAGGGACCATCCTGAGGGAATGCCATTGTATTTCATTTTATAATGCCTGTAATGACATCTCATTTAGACGACAGGCAGATTAATGAGAGCTAAAGGAAAAATCCTTTTTTGTAGGGAGGAGACAAGTACTGGGGATTGAACAGAGGTGCTTTACCACTGATCTATATCCCCAGGTCTTTTTGAGATATGGCCTTGCTAAACTGCTCAAACTTGTGATCCTCAGCTTCCTAAATTGCTGGGATTACAGGGGTGAGACATAGCACCTGGTAGAAAAAAAATCCTTTTAAGTTAACTATCCTAGCTCTAATAAAGTATGATATTTAAAGAAAAACTTTAATAAGGACATAATTACTTGATGGATCTTACCCAATAAATAATTATCAAATAATTCTTGGATAAAAGAAAAAGGATGCTACTTTACCCCACACAAAGTGAGAAAGGAAAACTTCCCAGACAGTAGCACTACATAACCACCCAACTGAGAACTCTGTGGTATAGCTGCATTATACTGAACCAGCTGACTTGAAACAGTTGAAATGGAAAACACTTCTTCAAATACAAAAACAAATGTATTTCAAAGCCAAATGGATGACCACTTGCCAATTCTCTCCTTAATACAAAAAAAAGAACAGTGTACCAAGTTCAGAAAAAAAAAAAAACTTTAGATGCTGGGCCTAAATCAACATCAGATACAATATCTAAGGAGAATAATGGTTACCATGTATTGAACCCTTGCTCTGTACTAGGCCATGTTCTAAAATTATATGCATGAGCTCACCTAAAAGTCTGATTCTATTATTCTTTCTAAGGCTATAGAGAGTGGCTAAGTAACTTCCCCAAGCTAATTTAAAAAAAAGAGAGGGGGTTGGACAGTGTGAAAGAGAGATAAAGGCAGAATCAATTTTATTTAGTTTTTCACGTGGGTTTCATTGCTCAGACACTTGGTAGTGTAGGCGCTGCTGGCGTTTGAACCCACGTACTCACACATGCCAGGCAAGTGCCCTAACCACTGAGGCACCACTCCAGCCCTAATTTTTTTTTAAATATAGAGATGAATTTTTTATTTTTTTGTAGTACTGGGAATTGCCTCATACATACTAGGCAAGTGTTCTACCACTAAGCTACATTCCTAACCTTTTTTTTTTTTTAACTTTTTCATATTGTGATGGAGTCTTATGAAGTTGCTCAGCTTGGCCTTAAACTTGCCATCTTCCCATCTCAGCCTGCGTGACTGGGATTACAGGCCTGCACAGCTGCGCCCAGCAAGAGACAATGATCTTAAAGACTGTTCTGTCGAGTTCCCTTTAACCCACCAGCAGAGACTTCTGCAGGTAGTAAACAAAATAAAATAAGACTAATGAACAGACTTTATTCTAAGGTATATACCAAAATCAAGTAGCAAAAATGCATTTGACTTTATAAGATTTGGTCCTACGGGGAGCGGACAAAACAAATCATAGTCACTTATAAGGGTAGGGACTACTCTGTTCTGCTTCCATGGCCTCAACAGCAGCCAACACTACTTGGTTCTTAATAACACTCATTCCAACACCAAAACCTATTCCCACTTCTTTCTACACACACTCACCCTCTCCACTATGATTTTTGCCATTCTCATATCTAGGTACAAAAACAAAACAAAACCAACAAACAAAATCTCCTAACTAGATTTCCTACTTCAATACTTTCTCTATTCCAAAAACAGACTATTCCTTTTAAACCATAAATCAGAACATGTCACTCTTCTGCTTAAGACTCCCCAAGGACTTAGCACTACAAATAAAATCCAAGCAACTTTGAATGACCCACAAGGCCCTACTTAATTTGGCCTGCTTAATCTCCCAATTGCTTACTAGGCCAGGCTACTTAAGCTTCCACCAAGCAACCAAGCCCTTCCTAGCTTTAGGCCTTTGTCTTTCTTTACATTCCCCTGGAATGCTGGCCCTGGCTCATTCATGTGGCTGGCTCCTCAAACTTAAGATCTTGGTTCAAATGTCATCTCCTAGAAGAGAACTTTTCCCATCACCCTCCAGGATAAGCTCCCAGCAGTTACTCTCAATCATATCACCCTTTTGGGTCCTTTGTAGATATATCATAATCTAAAATGGGTAACTATATTTTATCGTATTCTGTCTTCCCTCTCTAGAATATAAATTCTCTTGGTTCTCTACCATATTTGCTGAGTAAGAGAAATTAACAAGAGATGAATAGGACTTATTTGAAGCAAACTTTAAAAGTTTTACTGAGGGACAAAAATTTATTTGAACACACACATAGAAAATATATGAAGATATCAATTTTCCCAAAATTAACCTATAATTTCAGTATTCTCAGTCAATACCCAGGATTCTCAATAAAAACCTCAACAAGATTTCTTTTTGAACTTCACAGAACGACTGTAAAATTCATCCAAAAGAATACACAGCCCAGAGCTGGAGTGGTGGCTCAGCAGTTGGAGTACCTAACTGGAATGAGCGAGCATTCCCCAGCACCATATATACGACTAAGTGTCCAAGAAACAAAGGCCAGACGAAAAAATAAATAAAACTGATTATTTCTCTTAAAAAAGAAAAAGAAAGAATACATAGCCCAGAACTGTCAAAGTCTGAAAAAAGCAGCAGGGTAATAAACTGGTGGCTAACCCTAGCAGAACTAGAAAACAACAGTAATTTAAAGGGTATGGTAATACACGAGAGATAAGAGAAAATAGACGAATCAGAAATAGTTCCAGCCAGGCATGACTGTGCATGCCTGTAATCCCAGCAACTGGGGAGGCGAAAACAGGTGGATGGCAAGTTTGTAGGCCAGCCTCAGCAATTTATGGAGACCCTGTTTCAAACTAAAGTACAAAAAAGGCTGGGGATGTCACTCAGGGGTAATGCTCCCCAGTGCCCAAAAACAAAACAAAACAAAACTTCCTCTCAGTTATCCTTCCTATGACAACCAACAATTCTCCTTTCTATGGCAACCAACATTACTGTGTATCCTTTTACTATATCCTATGATTATAAACAAATACATATAATTTTTCCTCTTTACAACAATGAAACAGGCTGGAGTGGCGGCTCAGCAGTTATGGCGCTTGCTCGAGGACATGGCTCAAGGATATGGATTCAAACCCCAGCACCATGTACACAAGGAAGTGTCAGAGCAATGAAAGCCACATGAAAAACTAAATTAAACTGATTCTTTATCTCTCACTGTCATTCTTTACAAAAAAAAAAAAAAAAAAAGAAAGAAAGAAAACAGGATACTATAATTAACATTGCTCACTTGGCTTTTTAAGTTTGATAGATGAGTGATTACCTTAAATTTCACAGGAAGGAAGCAGAGAATGAAATCCAGAAATCATATATAAACAGCTAACAATTTTTGAGTATTTACTTATTATATATTATGCTTCATATTAATTACATTATCTCCTTTTTCAAAAAAGGAAATTAAGTGTACAGATGTAGCAAAATAAAAAATTACCGCAGGAAAAAAGTAGGTGATTTATGAAATATTACCCCATAATAAAAATGTTCAAACTTAATTTTATTTGATAAAAGGCCAATTAGAATTATAGTTTTCAGTTTTTAAACTGTCAAAAAGTTTAATTTGTAATAGCCAGTGCTTGCCAAGGAATAGGTATACCCATATATTGTTGGTGGCTGTATAAACTGGCAACACCAACTGGGGAGGCAAATGTGTCAGTATCTATCTAAATCTACAGTATACTTTTGGACTCAGCAACTCCACTTCTAGAAATCTAGCCTACAATGCTGCATATGTACACAAAAAATAATCATTATTTTACAGAATTTTTCTGATCAAAGAAATCTAGCACCCAGAAATTGATTACACAAGTTATGATATTTTCACATAATGGAAATGGGATACTAAATAGTTGTTAATCAAAGAGGTAGCACTAAACAGACAAACTTGGAATAGTGGCAGACAAAAAAGTACCAATATATTATAACCCCATAATACAGAATATTATATACAGAGAAGAAATCTGGAAGAACATGCAACAAACAGCAGATTGCATCTAGGAAGTGCTATTTCAATTTCTTTATATAGTCCTAAATTGTACTTTCATAAAATACTACTTATAATAAAAAAGACAAGATTTTAAAATAACATATCTTCCTCATGCACTAAAATGACTGTATGAATATAAAAAGTCTCCCCTACATCTGATATTTGCACTGTACCCGTTTTAGGCCATAACTCCTAGAAAGCACAAGTTTTAGTTTCATTCCAAATGTTCCCAAATATAAAAGTTATTGTGAGTGCTGGAGCAGTGACTCAGCGGTGAGAGTACTTGTCTGGCATGCAAGAGGACCTGGTTCGAAGCCTAGCACCACATAAACAACTAAGTGCAGGAAAAACAAAAACCAAATGAAAAAATAAATAAAACTGATTCTTTCTCTCTCCCTCTTTCTTAAAAAAAAAAAAAAAGTCATTATGATTTAAAAACAAATTAAAAGAACAATAAAAAGTAGTACAAAATTAAATGTTTTTGAACAGACACACTTACTACTTAAAATGTACACTTTCAAATTAATATAATGTACATTCTATAGCTAACTGAAATGAACTGCCTACAACAGATTATTCTGAATCTGAACTACGTATAACTGCAAAAATGTTAACCAAAGTGACAGCTTAACAAAAGTTTGGGGCAAGGGGCAAACTATAACCATAAAGGTGACTCTCATAAGAAATCTAAAAGTCAAGCCAGGGGCTATGGAACATGCCTACAGTCCCAGCTACTCAGGAGGCTATGGCAGGATTGCTTGAGTTCAGGAGACTGGCCAGTCTGAGCAACATAGAGAAATCTCATCTCTTAAAAAAAGGAAACCATCACCTCCACAACCATGATCACCATAATCATTATCAAAGAGTTCATTATCATCAAAGAGTTAAAGTTTTCCAGAAAAATGTAGCTTCAATATATTTTGGATTCATGGTTCCAAGGGGGGAGGGCGGGAGGCAAGCAGTCCAAATTTTATTCAACTAGACACTGTGAGAGAAAGGAAAAATCAAAATAGTTTTGCAGTCTTGACTTTCTTTCTTTGCTCCTGACTAATCTACTAAAGGATTTAATTTTTGACGTAAAACTACTAGTCAGTACTATTCTTTCAAAAGAATCCTCAAGAGCTGGAGCGGTGGCTCAGCGGTTTCGGCGCTTGCCTGGCAAGCACGAGGACCCGGGTTCAAACCCCAGCACCATGTACACAGCTGAGTGTTGGAGCAACTAAGGCCATGTGAAAAACTAAATAAAGTTGTTTCTCTCTTTCTCTGTCTCTCTCACTGTCCCTCTCTCTTTATAAAAAAAAAAAAAAAAAAGAATCCTCAAACCCTATAATAATCCTATCAACCAATAGTTCCAAATTTGTGATTCACAAATTTTCCCAGCATTAAAACTGCTCCAAAATTTCCTGCATATGTAAAGTATTTTTGCATTCCAATATTATCTGCAACTGTTAAGTGTTCTCTGAAATAAACCAGCCCCATGTTTACTTTCTCTTCCTTCAAAAAAATCCCAGGAAAGTGACAGAAATACTTTTTAAAGAAATGCTTTGATGATTCACTAAATGCAGACATGTTATTTCACTGACATTGGGGAAATTTCTACCTGTATTTCAATTTCCGAAAACTACTCAACATCAAATTGCCATACACGTATCAGACATCTACTAAAACAACCACATTAACCCTAGCTTTTTTATATGCATTCAACAAATATTTACTACTTCTGGGTACAGGGCATTATTCTAAGAATTTTAAAGCTAAGTCAGATATATACATGCCTACAAAGAGATTATGGTCTAGTGGGGACTAATTAGACACATACCCAAGTAAGTATGACATTACAATAGAGCAAAGGTAAAGCATCAAGAATTTCCTTAACACCAGGTGCAATGGTGCTTGCCTGAAACACCAGCAACCAAGGAGGCGGAGGCAGAAGAATTTCAAATTCAAAGCCAGCCTTAGCAACTTAGCAAGGCCCTATGCAAGTTAGTGAGACCCTGTCTCAAAATCAAAAATAAAAGGGAAATAAAAAGAGCTGGGGATGTGGCTCTGTGGTTAAGCGCCACTGGGTTCAATCCCTATACCAATAAATAACAATTTTCCTAACAAAATCGTATATATGTTTTAGAGTGAAAGGGTTAAAGTAATACACGATCAAACCCTTAAAAAATAGGCAGAACTCAATTGTAGTGGAGTATGGAAGAGCATGGTAAAAGAAAATATAAGCTTATTTTTTTTTTTTGGTATAGGGGATTGAATACAGAAGGACTTTACCAATCAGCTGCATTCCCAGCCCTTTTTATTTTTTAACTTTGAGACAGGATCTCTCGCTAAATTACTGAGACTAGCCTCAAACTGTCTCAGCCTCCCTAGTCACTGGAATTACAAGTGTGCACCACAGTCTTAATTCAACCAAAACAAGTATATTATTTAATAGCCCAAATAGAATAAACAAATATGTCACGCCTCCATATTTACATGAAGATTATCAATTTAAAGAAAATAATATTCCTTTTCCTTTATTTTTTTTTTTAACAGGATCAGTGAGAGAGAGAAAGAATATCAATTTTTTAATTTAGTTTTTCACATGTCTTTTATTGCTCAGACACTTCGTTGTGTACTTGGTGCTGGGGTTTGAACTCGAGTACTTACACATGACAAGCAAGCGCTGTAACCACTGAGTCAACGCTCCAGTCCTAAAGTAAGTTTTTATGGCATGAATATCTTTAGGAAAATAATATTTCAGAGCTAAAGATGTAGCTCAGTGATAGATAGCTGAGTTCAAACCATAGCACTAAAAAAAAAACTTGTATTACAAATTAACTTTTCAACACAACATTAAGAATGCAGTTCAGGGAGCTGAAGCGGTGGCTCAGGGGTTACGGCTCTTGCCTGGCATACACTAGGATGTGGGTTCAAACCCCAGCACCACATATACAAGGAAGGGTTACAGCAACAAAAGCCACATGAAAAATAAAACTGATTCTCTCACTGTCCCTCTCTCTTAAAAAAAAAAAAAAAAAAAGAAAGAAAGAAAGAAAACAATACAGTTCATGGGTTGAGGATGTACCTCAGTGATGGAGCACTTGCTAAACATGCATGAGGTCCTGGGTTGGATCCCCAGCAATACAAAAAAAACTCAAGCGCATCTTATTTATCTAAGCTTTTTATATAACAATTGACGTCCCTTGTACTTAAAATATCCAGAAATCAGAGCAAGTGAAATAAAAAAAAATTAGCTTATTTGTAAAATAATTTGCCTTATTTGTTTAGGTCTCAGTTTCCTAATCACTGGCATAATAAGATTTCCATCACTGCAATACTTTAATGCCATAAAACAATGTTAATTCCGGATAACCTCAAAGACATTTTTATTTAAAAGACTTCAGCCAGGCACTGTGGTACATGCTGTAATTCCAGCCAGTAGGGTGGCCGAGACAGAAAGAGCACAAGTTCAAGGCCAGTCTGAGCAATTTAATGAGATCTTGTCTCAAAATAAAATAAAATGGGCTGGAGATGTGACTGGTGGTAGAGGTCTTTCCTAGCATGCACAAGGCCCTGGTTCAATTCCCAAAACGGAACATATTTTTGGTGAAAAGATATTCATTGAAGTAGATAAAAAATTGAAAGTAATTCCCCAGTGGTCATCATACTACTGATGTAGATCAATACCACTTTTTTTTTAAAGAGAGTGAGAGAGAGAAAAACTATTTTTTTATTTAGTTTTTCATGTGGCCTTGGTTGCTCTGAGAGACTTTGTTGTGTACGTGATGCTGGGGTTTGAACTCGAGTATCTGCGCATACTGGGCAAGCGCCGTAACCGCCGAGCCACTGCTCCAGCCTCAATACCACTTTTTAAAATATTTTTATGGCAAAAACGTAATGTTAATCTGATATTTAAGGTGAATATCCAAAATGATCAAACTCCATTCACTCTAATTTTTGCTTTAAGTACCAATCATCACATTGAATCATTCCCAGGATGATATGGTATAATGGAATGAGCACTACACTAGATGTCAGAAACTTGGCTTCTGTTACTGCCCATTTGCAATAATTTAAGCAGATCGTTTCATTCTGAGCTTATTCAGGCCTTCAGTTTATTCAAAAGTAAAACAAGTCTAGATTTAAGACTCTACTTCCTATAATTCTATAAATTATTAGCATTTTGTTTTAGCCAATTTAGTTTGATTTTGAGATCACTGTTAAAGAGCAGTGCACATGTAAGAAATTGTCTGAAGAACTCCACAGGAACACTGTTTTGTAAGGTCTCAGACTTTCAAATGCAAAGAGTAGGGGGAGTAGGTTGTATCAGAAGACTATCCAAGTAATTAATATCTTGACCACACAAGTTCCTGGGGTAGAAGAAGTATAAACATTCAAGGAAAAATACTACACAAAGGGGCTGGAGTACTGGCTCGGCTAGCCCGGCATGCACAGCAAGTAATCGAGTTCAAACCCCAGCACCCTCGTACACAACTGTCAGAGCAACTAAAGCCATGTGAAAAACTCAATAAAAATTGATTCTGTCTCTCTGTCTCTCTGGCTGTCCTTCTCTTAAAAAAAACAAAAACAAAAAACTACACAAAAATACCAAAATAAAAAACAGATGCTCCACACACAATTATTACTACATTAAAGATGCTTTTCAAAGTTTTTCAATACTCTTAAGAAGTCCTGATAGAAAAAAGAAATGCTTTCTTAGCCATCAAATTACCTTTTATATCCTTGAACCCAAAAAGGATAAGTAATCAGGCAATCTGAAGCCTTAGTTATTTGTGGATATAACTCATCTGTTCAAATATACTTTAGTCCTTTATAGCATTTAGTAATCTGCCCTACACATAAAAAGCACCTCACATTGATTGAACAAGTGAATGAATGAAAATACATGAACCTCTCATATACGAATCTGTACACAATAAATTCTGATAAAACTTGACTACTTGCTTTGAACCATATCCTAGTAAAATCCAATATGTGAAATAAAAGAACAGATGGAACCTAGTTTTGTAGCATGTGACTTTAGTCCCAACTACAGGGGAGGCCAAGGCAGGAGTATCACTTAAGCCCAGGAGTAGAAAGAAGTCAGTCTGGACAGCACATTGAAATCCCAACTCAAAATAAATAAGGACAGATGGACATAACTAAATATGTAACAGTTCTATCATTTTCAGGCACAAATAAGAATTTGAAATTACAACTAAGATAGATCACAAAATAATTAAAACTGAATAATGAAACATACAAAAAACTAACAAGCTGGAATGGTGGTGCATGCCTGTAAACCCAGCAACTTGTGAGGCTGAAACTAGAGGTTAGTTAGCAAGTTCCACGCCGGCCCCAGAAACTTGGCAAGGCCTTCAGCAACTTAGTTGAGGACACAGCTCAGTGGAAAGCACCCTTGGGTTCAATCCTCAATACCAAAAACAAAACAAAAAACAAACATTCTACACATTTACCCTACATCAATCCCTGGTCTATCCAAAGTCCTTTGCTTCCTTAAAGCAGAAAACAGTGGCAAAACACTCTCATCATTTCACAGCTTTTTTTAAAAAGCTTTAAATTTTTGAGTAATTTAAACCTGCCTAGGCTTAGGACAAACTTTCACTCAATTTCAAAGGAGCAAATTAACCGTCAGAATTATAATGTCTTTATTTTGAATTAAGAGGACAGTCCAAACACTTAAATTTTACTATATTTTTTTAAATCCACAAAAGCATGAAGTTAAAAATACACATTTCTCTAGAGGTCATGGAGAGAATCACAGCTTACACAGAAATGTCTAAGCAGAAAACAGGTGTATTCTGGTAAGTTGTAATATGAATACATTTTTCTTTTTTTTTTCCACATTTATTAGAAGTATATTGCGATACAGGATGAATACATTTTTCTAACTAGATTCCTATGTTTATTCATTCAAAAAAATTTGCAGTGTTGATATCCTACACACACACACACACACACCTACCTGGTGCTTAAACAGAGATAAAATCAGAGAAGGGCCTATCCTGCTCTCAAGAAGAGATAAACGGGAACATAAATACCTACAATACAAGGTAGAAAGTGTAAGAACCCAGAGAGATTTGCAGATAAATACAGGATCACAGAGTGAGTGATCTGTTTAAAGCAATTTCATAACTGTTAACTCCCTTTAGGCTCACAACAGCCAACCCCAAAAGGACAAATGTTTTCCTAATATTATAGATGAGGAAACAGAAGCACTGGTTGATGGTGTTCCAAAGTTTCACAGTTAGTTACAGTAAGAATCAGAACTCATAGTATTACATTTTCTCCAGGGGAGTAGTTCAACATATGGCATCTGCTTTATAAAAGGAAAAAGTATTCTCGTATTCAAGGAATCACTTTGTAGTGTACTTACCCCTAGTTTATGTG
>PVKS010002941.1:52718-83911 GCA_004027875.1 Aplodontia rufa | reverse complement strand
TTCATTAACAGGTGTGCTTAAGGCAAGACAAAGCAACTGGGAACTATAAACATGAAAATAAAATTCCAGTGGATTTTAATAAAATGGGGAAAAAATGTTTTCTATCAGTTTGTGGTTATCTCTTCTGTAATTTTTACCTATGTCTAAACATGATTCTAAAATAGGTCTGATCCTTAGCCCAGGCAAATGCAAGTTGGTTTATCCAATAAATATCTTTATGAAAGTACACATCAAAATATTCCATAAAACTACAAAATTTAAATACTGTCACGGCATCGATTTTCCAGTTATCCACAGGTCAATCACACATTACCCAGAATCATCTGCAGCTACTAATCAGGGCGGACTGAACGAGGGAATACGTGTAGGCATTTTAAAATCTCAGACCTGTTGCTCTCTGCACATTGTCACGTTCAACCTCCTCTCACTGCCTCAAGAGGGGGCACACAAGGAAGGTAAATATCAATATAATTAGGACATAATTAAGAGAAGCCAATCTGATGCACGTGAATATACTAATCCCAAAGATTAGGATTCCCCGCACCACTTCTCTCCAAGGTTAACTCTGAAGAGGTACTGAGGCATGAAACTGACCTTTTCTAGGCAAATGCTTATTCGCACCCTTTCCTTTAATACTTTTAATATCGCTGATTCCCACCCATTCCTTTAATACTTTTAATATCCCTTATTCCCATCCATTCCTTCAGTACTTGACTACTGATCCAGGCTATTCGAAGAATTCAGTGTCTTCTCCGTTAGGGCAGATTTCTCAATTTCAGTTTTTCAAATCCCTCACTGGGCACACGGAAACACCAACAATAAACGGCAGAAGGTGCAGGGTTCGGATCTCTGCCACCTCCACCACCATCCACCCTTCGCCATTACACCCCGAAGCGGTCGGGTTAGAAAGGTGAACTTCTCGGCTCTTCACCACTCGTCCACCGCTGTCACCCTCGCTGACCCTTTCCACACTCCCAAGACCGCCACCCGCTCCGCCTGGGAGAGAGCCCAGGCCCGCCACCTGCGCCTCCCCGACCAGGCCCTGCGTCCCCGGCGGCCCACCCTAGAGGCTCCGCTCGCCCCTTCCCACCCGGACGCCTAGGAGTCGGCCCCGGCCCGGCCGCAACCCTTTCTTCCTCCAAACTCCAGAAGCCTCCACTCGCCCAGCCCGAGCTCCGCGCCGCGCCCGACTCGCCCCAGGAAGGCCAAGGCGAAGGGGCCGGGCGGCTGCGCGTCCCGACCTGGCGGGGCCCGCGACGCCCCTCGCAGGCCGAGAAGCTACACCCGCAGCCGGTGCCCTGGGAGTCCTCCGAAGCCCCCGGGCGGGCAGCGGCCCGGAGGCCGGGGCTGCGGGCGCCCGGGGCCTACTCACCGGGAGCTGGCGGAGTGTGGGAGCCGGCGCACCCCCTCCCCCGGCCTGAGGAGAAGAAGGGCGCGGCCCCGGCGCGCGGCCCTACGCCGGGACCTCGCACGGCGCGGCCAGCCAGGCGCTCACTCCAGCCGCCGTCGCGGCCGCTGCCGCTGCTGCTTCGCCACCTTGGCCGCCATCTTGACTCAACCCCTCTCCCTCCCCCCCACTCCAGCCCCGGCGGCCGCGGCTAAGGCGGCCCCGACGCCGGCTCCTCCTCCTTCCGGAGGGCTCGGAGACCGACTCCCTCCGCTGGCCGAGCGCCGCTGTTACCTCGGCGGAGCTTCCTGGGTCGCGCCGCGTGAGGTTCCTTCAGGTTTAGCCTCAGCCAGGCGGCCTCGGTCCCCTTAAACGCAAATAGGCCGGTGCGGCTCCGCCCGCAGTCGGACGCAGCGTGGCTGCCATTGCGCACTCGGCCTTGGGGGCCCCGCGCGAGCCGCGGGCTGCGGGGCTCTGGGGTCTTTCCTCCCAGCGTGGGAAAGGGCAGAGTGCCTGGCTGTGCCTCTTGCCCTGCTGTCCCTCAGCGGCACGGCAGGATGGCGACAGCCTCCACTGGCCTCGGCTGCGAGAAAAGAATCCGTGCCCACGTGGCACGTCGACTCACCCATGCTTTAGCACCAAGTCCCCACCAAAATGCCAGGCGAGCCCGATTTGCCCACGACATCGCTCCTGAATCTACAACTCATGAGATGCACACTCCCACAGTGACTCTAATGGAGAAATTACTGGCCGGTTCCTCGTAACCGCATACTTCTCCTTTAGAAAAGTCACCATTCACATTCCAAAATTGTAACAGGAAAAGCAAAGTGCATGGAATACATTCATCCAGGATAATAGGCTAACTCCATAACTAGAAAAGTCCCAGGTTTTAAAAAGTGCAGTGGTGCACGCCTATAACCCCAGCTACGCCAGAGACTGAGGCAGGAGGGTCCGAAGTTCCAGCCCAGCCTAGGTGACTTGGTGAGGACCTCAAAAAGCCAGACCCTGTCTCAAAACAAACAAAAACAAACGACTGAGGATGTAGCTCAGGGGTAAAGCCCCCCTGGGTTTAATGCACAGTACACCCCGCCCCCACCCCGGAAAAAAAGGAATGAATTAGAAAATCATGAGTTGAAATTAGGAGGCAACTCTGCCTGCAAAACGTGGGAGTTTGTGGTGGCGCCTGCCTTTCATCCCAGAGATTGGGAAGACTGAGGCAGGAGGGTCATAAGCTCAAGGTCGGCCTCAAAAATTTAGCAAGATCCTATCAAAATAAAAAACTAAAAGGGCTGGGGTTGTAACTGAGTGGCAAAGCGCCCCAGAGTGCAGCCCTAAGTGCCAATACAATAAAAAAGATATGAATTTATTTTTAAATGATTTTCCTTAAACACATTATTCTGTAAGGTAGGACAAAAGTATCAAATTGGACGGCGTTGATTTCGGTTCGGCTCAAACTGAGCAAGCAAGAGACTTCGTAAATGCTGCAAAAGGTGGAGAGAGCACTGTATGTTGGGAAGCTTCGGTGTTACACACGACAGAACCGACTTTCAAGTCTCCAGCAACCTTGTTCTCAAAGGCGGAACGCAGTTTCAGCGGGTGCGGTTTTCCTTCCGGAGCCAGGGTCAGCGGCAGCCTTCCCGACTGCACAGGCGCAGTTCCACTTACCCAGCATGGAAGTAGTGGGTGTCGTGTGTGTGTTGGCGGCGGTCCTAACTTGGGTCTTTCTCTGCGTTTGGGACTCCGCGGAACGAATAAGGACTCCGGAGCAGGCAGTCCTCCTGGGAGCCGGAAGCCGAACCCTCCTAGTGATCGCGCACCCCGACGATGAAGCCATGTTCTTTGCTCCCACCGTGCTAGGCTTGGCGCGCCTGAAGAACCGGGTGTCCCTGCTCTGCTTCTCCGCAGGTAGGAGGCCGTAGGTGGGCGCAGGGAACTGGGGCTGTGAAGGGATGTGGGTACCTGTCAATCCCAGTAGACTTCTTCCCGAAGGGTTTTCTGTTGTGGGGAGCTACGTGAATACAGCGAAGCGTTCTGCGGACCCGTCACAGAGCGACAGGGAGCAAGTGGCTTCCCAGGTGGGTTGGGGGACGTCTGCAGCGTGCGTAGTTCCCTCCCGCTAGCAGGATTATGGAGCACAAAAGGAGTTTCTCGCCGTTGGTTCCGTGCGGCACCTGCATTCTCATTGGGAATTACGACGGTCCTCGTTATTCTTGGAACCTTTTATTTGCAGGATCAAGAATAGTGATCTTACCATGTAGCACAGCAAATAGAATTTATGGTGCTTTATGGTGCCTGTTCAACCCATAAAAATTCGCTTGTAAGGACCGCAAAGGATCTTCAACTGGCCCCATTTTGTGCTGGAAAGATGCGTGTGTCAAACTGGAGAAGGGGACTCGGATAATTAGTAATTTTGCAAATAATTTTAGAGTTCATCTCCACCCAACTCTTCGTGAAGGAGCCTTTCAAGGAAAAGGTGTTGCGTTAGGATACAGAAAAGATCAAATGAGAAAACAAAAATTGACTGTGGTGCTTAATTATGATAATTGCGCAACTGTGTAAATAAAGTAAACGAGTTGTAGTCATACAGTGGGTGGGTTTTATAATATGTCAAAATTTTACCTCAATAAAGCTGCTTTTTAAAAAATTGCCCATAGCCTTTGTTCCCATTTGGTTGTGTTATTCCAATTCTTTCTATACAAATTTCACAAAAAAATTCACTTTATACAATTGTATTCTTTTCACTTATTTAGCATATATTTATTAAATATTTATGGTAAGCCTTATTCTACCTGTTCCATCAGGAGTGATATTTAAAATTGACTGTTAAGGTTTTGCATCAATTCAAATTCCTTAAAGCATACCAATTTTGCATTCTGACTGGTACTAATGACAGTATCTCTCAATATATTACCCTCTCTACCACTGACCACTATTTTTTGTAATTTTGGTTTTCCCCTAAATTAATCAAGATTAAATCATCTTTATTATTTATTGAGAATTTGGGTCTCCGCACTTTTCACTTCTTCTGTTAAAGATATTATGTGCAAATAGTTGGAAGTAACACCGGCTTTTTTCTTTGCTTTTAATTTTATTTCTATTTTATACTGCAACTATAGGAGTCAAATTATAGGCATGTTTTGTTATCAATACAACTGGGAACACTCGACTCCCATGAGAAGCCTAACTTTATACAGGCAGGCAGAGAAACAGAAATTCCAAAAATTAATATACATGTATATGATCATTTCCAATTATAGCATGGGGGTATTTACAGAGGAGACAAGATAGGGGAATGGATGAAGGATTGTCCTTAACTTCCTTTGTCAATATCCATTTATGCATGATTATATAACAGCAATTCCCTCCAATATGTATGACTATGTCAACAAATAAAAAAAATATAAAAATAGGAGTGGATTATGTGTGAAGCAAAGCAAATCATTCTAGGCAGTAGTAAATATATCAATAAGTCCTAAACTTGTATCAGTAATTCATTCTAACTAGATCTCCAAGTTCAGGAGAAGGGAGAAGCAGGGGAAAATATAATTGTTTGTGACTGGTGGCTATTTTAATCCTTCCAGTAACCCTATGAAGGAGATAATGCTGTTGTTCTCATTTTACAAATGTGGCAGCTGAATCACAAAGAGTTTAAGTAACAACCAAAGTGAGCAACTACAACGTAAAGGAGCCAGGGCTCTGTAGCTAAACAGTTCTCTGTTCTAAACAGTTATACCCAGTTTGCTTCTCATAATGTTTTGTATGCCATGTCAGTTGATGAAATATTTATATTGATTCAAGGTACACTAGTTCATCAAATTGATATTTTTTCCAAAAAAAAGAATATCTTGGCCTAACAAATTTAGGGAATTAAACCAGATGTGTTATACCCCATTTAGAGGTTTACAGTCGTGAAAATATCAACATCTTTGAGAATTCTTACTATTTAAAAAAAAAAACTATTTAACTTTCCTTAATCTAGCATTTCTCAATTTTGTATAACTATTGAAATACCTGTTAATACGCACATAGAAGGATGTCATTCATAGTTTTGAAGGGGAATTAATATGATCGATTCTCTGTTTTAAAAAACTCATTCTAGGGCTGCAGCGGTGGCTCAGTGATTGCAGCGCTTGCCTTGCATGCGCTAGTACGCAGGTTCGAACCCCAGCACCACATACACAGTGAAGTGTCTGAGCAACAAGAGTCCATGAAAAACTAAATAAAATTGATTCTGTCTTTCTTTCTCACTGTCCTTCTCTCTTAAAAAAAAAAAAAAAAACTCATTCTGGTGGCAATGTGGAAAATGGTTTGGAAGGAAAGATTATAGTCAAGAAAACCAATTCAGCCCATCATTCCTTCTGTAGATTATAGTGGAAACTCATATCAGATTTCCATGTATTTCTGTTCTATGTACTGTTCCTATAGTCCGACATTCCTATCTTCATTACTATAGCCTTTATAGCACTATTAACTGATACGACCAGATTGCTTCAGGATATGTTTGCTGGTTTTAACCTTTTTTCTTTTAAATACATTTTACAATTAACTTGGTCATATTCAAGGAAAAACTCTGTTGGCATTTTTATTTAAATTTCACTGACTGTTAATTTAAGGAGACTTGATAATAAAGTTCATCTATCATTTTATGATATGTCTCATTTATATTGGTCTTCTCTTATGTCTGTTAATACTTTTGTTTTTGGTGCTGGGGATCAAACCCAGGACTTCAAGCATATACTCTTATCACTGAGCTATGCCTCTAGTCCCAAAATTTTTCTTATAAGACACAGGGTCCTGCTGTATTTTCCAGGCTGGTCACAAACTTGACAATCATCTTGCCTCAGCCTCCTGAGTACCTAGAATTATAGGTGCATGCCATGGTAACAGGTTGTTAACAGTTTAATATTTAGCGTATTACATATGTATTGAGATGTAATTATGCTATTTGTCCTTTAATCTGTTTCTCATGTTTAGAGGTTCCTGTTAATATTATAGTCTATGTTACCCACTCATATTTTGATACCCTCTTATTTCTTCAAATGTATTAAGCAGATCTAGTAATTCCAATTTCTACAGTCTGTTTATCTGCTTCTGCTCTTTGTTCTGATAACTCATTCTGGGTGTGTATTTTGTGATTTTCTTATAGGGGGATGCCAGTGATTGAACCCAGGGGTACTTAAGCACTGAGCCACATCTCCTTTTCATTTTTTTATTTTGAGACAAAGTCTCACGAAGTTGCTTAGGGCCTCACTAAATTGCTGAGACTGACTTTGAACTTGTTATCATCCTGTCTTAGCATCCCTAGCCACTGGGATAACAGGCATGTGATTTTTTTTTTTTTTAATGTAAGCACATGTTTCTTGGAACCCTATTTGTGGTAATACTTTGATGATTTACTTTTGCTTCAACTAGGCAGCTAAAGACACTACTTACCTCAGATCACTCTAAAATGTTAGGTTGAGATTTTTCAAGCCACAGAGGTAGTATAAATTCAGGGTCCAAACCCAAGTGTATTAGTTATCTAATGTTATGCAAAAAATTATCTCAAAACTTAGTATCTTAAAACAATAATAATACTTGCTGTCATGGTTTCAGACAGAGAACAGTATATGTGCTCCGCAGTGTTTAGTACTTCTTTTGGCAACTGGAATCACTTGAAAATTCATTCCCACAAGTCTCCGGCTGTCATCTGGAGACTTAGTTAGAGCTGTCAGCCAGAACATCACATTTGGCATATCCAATAGCTCTGCGGCTTGGGTTTCCTCACAGGTATCCTGAAAAAGAATCTCTGCTGGGGAGAGCCATATTGTCTTTTATAATCTAGCCCTGGTACATTCTTCAAAGAAATCACCAGTTACATCTAGTTCTTAGAGAAGTAAACTCCACCCACCAAAGGGGAGCATCAAGTTTCTAGAAGTGCGAAGGACTAGAAATACTAGGGTTTTGTTTCGTTTTTAACAGAGCAACAGAATGAGATAGAGAGCGAGACAATCAATTTTATTTATCTTTTCATCTGGCCTTTGTTTCTCCAACACTTAGTTTTGATGTGCTGCTAGGGTTCAAACCAGGGTCCTTGGGCATGGCAGGCAAGTGCTCTACCACTGAGCCACCACTCCTCCAGCCTCTTTTATGTTTTTGTTTTAGAACACAGTATCACAAGTAAAAGTGAGTGAGTGGTTAAGAATTTTTAGGGGGTAGCATTCTTCTTTTCCCTTTTACTAGGACCAGATCTGAGAAATGGATATATCCCAACAGTGTCTGTCTAGATTGGATGTGTTTTCTACTTCATCCACTGAAAGTATTGCCTTTTGAAGGTCCTATCTTTATATAAACATATACTTATTTTTGCCTAAGCTTTACACCCCTGACTTTAGACTGGCAAAGATGTATAGATGCTCTCAAGGAGCCCTAGGGTCATCCCAAAAATATGTCTCAGCATTCATGCTTACCTATTGTTTTTGTCCTTCAACAAAAGCCTGTGCTTTCCTGCCAGTTAAGTCATACATTCTGGAACATGTTTGCCTTTATTTGCATGTTCAAGAGTATTTTGGGGGCTGGAGCTGTAGCTCAGTGTTTACAGAGATTGCCTGGCATGCAAGAGGACACTGGTTCAAACCCCAGCACCCATGTGCACAGCTAAGTGTCAGAGCAACGAAGCCATGTGAAAAACTCAATAAAAATTGACTCATTCTCTCTCTCTTACTGTCCTCTCTTAAAAAAAAAAAAAAAAGTGTCCTCCCACATGCCAGGCAAGTGCTATAACCACTGAGTACCACTGCAACCCCTAATAATTGATTTTTAATCATTAATAATTCTTCGAACTAATCTTGATTGAGATGTATTTAAATCCAGCCTCAAAAGTGTTATTTTCAGGGCTGAAGCCATGGCTCAGCGGTTTGGCGCTCTTGCTCGGCATGAGCAAGGACCCTGGTTCAAATCCCAGCACCACATGCACAACTAAGTGTCAGAGAAACAAAGGCCACATGGAAAACTAAATAAAGTTGATTCTCTCTCCCTCTTTAAAAAAAAAAAAAGTTATTTTCATCTGTCTAACTTTATTCTTTCTAATCGAATATATTTGGGATTTCTAAAGACATGATCTTAGCAGGACACAGTGGCACATGCTTGAAATTGCAGAGGCTGAGGCAGAAGGATCACAAGTTCAAAGCCAGCCTCAGCACCTTAGTGAGGCCCTAAGCCCCTCAAATTTTTAAAAGAGGCTTGGGATATTGCTGAGTGGTTAAGTGACCTTGGGTTCAATCCCTGGTAATAAATAAATAAATAATAAAAACATGATCTTAAGTATTGACTGCATCTTACTGAGAATGGAATAAGGACCAGGGATGTGACTCAGTGGTAGAATGCTTTGATAGAATGCTTGAGGCCTTGTATTCAGTCCCTAGCATTGAAGAAAAAAAAATTATAAGAATGGAATAAATTGGTAATACCTTAAAATATGAATTATATTGCTTTAAGGGAGTTAGAAAAACTTCAGAATATGACTCAAAGTTTATATCTCATTGGTTCAGTTTATTAACATATATCTAAATACTTAAGTATTTTTCTCTAAAATTTTTTAGTACAGTTGTATGATCACACCAACCAAAGAATACATCCAATGACTAACCGAAAACAATGCCTATTTATGAACACTGATGGGTTAACCAATAGGCTGTTTATTAGAATTTTGTATATTTCTAAATGTATGCTTACCTGCCTTTTTCTTGTAATTAGCTTAGAATGTGTATGCCAGGTAAACTTATACATCTCCCTATTTAAAGCTCATCAACTGTGTAAGTGGATATAAAAAATGTTGATGTCAGCTAGCTATAATGTTACATTCCTACGGTCCCTGCTTCTCAGTAAGCTGAGGCAAGAGGATCACAAGTTCAAAACCTTAGCAACTTAGTAAGGTCCTAATCAATTTAGTGAGATCCTGTCTCAAAATAAAAAAACCAAAAAGACTGGAGATGTGGCTCAATGGTTAAGCACCCCTGGGTTCAATCCCCCATACCAAAAAGAGGGGAGGTAACAAGTCTAGGTAACCTAGCAAGACCCTGCCCCAAATAATAATAATAATTGATGATATATTGATGGCTTATGTAGTTGGAGTATGTTAAACTTTTCAGAGCTTTAATTTATGTAATGAATTAGATTTTTTATAAAAATAGAGGATTTGATTAAACAATGAGAAGCCATAAAAGAAATGCTAATGAAACATTAGGGAAGAGATTATTTCAGAAACCAACGAGAAATTCCACAGTGACAAAGATTGCCTATAAACAGTAAAAAGAAAAGAAGTGTGAAAAAGAAGTGCAGTAATACTAACATGAAGGAAGTGTGCAGTAGCACAGGCCTGTATACTTAAAATGGGTAAACTGGGTTGCACAGACCTGTACTTCAGCAACTTAGCCAGACTCCACCTCTGGGTGTAGTTCTATGGTAGAGTGCCCCTGGGTTCAATCCCCAGGACAATTATATATATATATATAGACAGAGAGAGAGAGAATGGAAATAGTCAACAAAATATGATGAATTTTGAAGAGCTCTGTATTGAAAATACTTGCTCCAGGGGCTGGAGCGGTGGCTCAGTGGTTGGATTGCTTGCCTGGCATGCTCAAGGACCCAGGTTTGAACCTCAGAACCACATGCACAGCTGAGTATCCGAGAAGCAATGGCCAGATGAAAAACTAAATAAAGTTGATTTTCTCTGTAAAAAGAAAATACTTGCTATAATTTCACTGTAGTGAGCTGGACAATGTACTCATTCATGTATACTTCTCATTCCATCTAATAAGTATGCCTGTCATAAGCATAGTTTGCTATATGTTTGGCCTTGTTAATGACCACCTGTAAGTCATAAATTAGAGAAACTTAACAGAAACTAGCATTCTCATAAGTGAAAATATGAATGAAGTCCTTTTGGGAATAATGAAAAACTTCTTACAAGTATGACTAGATTGGTTGATAATAGCACATGGTAGTGTTTCTTAATCTTGGCTGAAAAGATATGTATTTTTTTATTTAAATAGTCTTTTTTAAAAAGAGAGAGAAAAGGACAGTGAGAGAATCAGTTTTATTTAGCTTTTCACGAGACTTTCGTTGCTTGAACACTTTATTTTGCATATGGTCCTGGAGTATGAACCTGCAACCTTGCACATGTGAGGCAAACACCGTAACCTCTGAGCCACCACTGCAGCCCGAGTATTCCATGTTTCATACGTCTATTGTCTAACCTTACTGTTCTCTCACTCTTTCCCATATTGTATTCTAACTTCCATATATGAGAGAAATTTCACTCAGCCTGATTTTCTCCATTTGTGTCCATTTACCAGTAAAAGCCATGATTTCTTTTTTTTTAATAGCTAAGTAGAATTCCATGGCATGTATGTATATGTGTGCGTGTGTGTGTATGCCATAGTTTCTTTTTTTTTTTTTTAAGTGAGAGATACAGAAAGAGAAACAACTTTTATTTGGTTTTACACATGGCCTTCGTTGCTCCAACACTTAGTTGTGTACATGGTGCTGGGATTTGAACTCGGGTCCTCGTGCTTGCCAGCCAAGTGCTGAAACTGCTGAGCCACCGCTCCAGCCCCATGCCAGTTTCTTGATCCATTCATTCAAACTATAAACATTGAAGTAACTGTGTAGTTCTAGTATGCCAAATTTATCTCTTTTGGGAAAATACCCAGGAGTGGGATAGCTGGGTCATATGGTGGTTGCATCTCTAATTTTTTTGAGGATTCTCCATACTGTTTTCCAAGTGGTTGTACTAGTTTGCAGTCCCACCGACAATACATATGGGTTCCTTCTTACCCCACACCCTCTCCAGCATATGTTATTATTTGTATTCTTGATCTGTGCCATTCTGGCTGGAATGAGGTAAAATCTTAGTGGAGTTTTGATTTGAATTTCCCTGATTGGTAGAGATATTGAACATTTTTTTCACATATTCAGTGGCCTTTAGCATTTCTTCTATTGAGAAGTTTCTCTTTAACTCTTTTGCCCATTTATTGATTGGGTTGTTTGAGTTTGGGATATTAAGCTTTTTTTTTTTAATAGAGAGGGATAAGGAGAGAGAGAGAGAGAAAGTGAGAAACAACTTTATTTAGTTTTTCGCGTGACCTTTGCTGCTCTGAGACTTCACTGTGTACATGGTGCAGGGTTTGAACTTGCGTACTCTCGCATGCAAGGCAGGCACCGTAACCGCTGAGCCACCACTCCAGCCCGGGTATTAAGCTTTTTGAGTTCTTTGTATATCCTGTATATTAGACTCCTATCAGAGAGATGGATCATCATTTTAAACATTTTTAAATATTCAATTCAATGGCATTAAGTATATTCACAAGATTGTGCAACCATCACTTGTGTTTTGTCATCTAAAACAGAACCACTGTAACCCATTAAGCAATAACTGTTCATCTCCTCCTCTCCTCAGCATCTGGCATCTATAATTCTACTTTCTATCTCATGAATATAAATATTATCGGTATCTCACACAAGTGAAATTGTACAGTAATCATCTTTTATGTCTGGCTTATATTGATTGCCATAATGTTTTTAAAGTTTTGTTATTTTATAGATGAATAACATTTCATTTTTTATATATACCACATTTGTTTATTCATTCATCTATTAGTAGACACTTAGATTTTCCCACTTTTTGGCTGTTGTGAATAATGCTTCTTTGAACATCAGTGTTACAAGTATCTGTCTGACTACCAGTTTCCAGTTCTTGTGAGTATATATCTGTGATATCTCCAATCTTTTCCACAGTACCTGTGCCATTTTACATTCCCATCAGTGATTCACTATGGTTCCACTTTTTCTATATCCTTATCAATGCCATAATTTTCCATTTTTTAGCACTCTAGCCATCCTAATGGGTATGAAGTGATATGTTTTTGTGTTTTGTTTTAAAGAAAGAGGGACAGTGAGAGAGAGAAAGAATCAATTTTATTTAGTTTTTCATGTGGCCTTCATTGCTCTGAGACCTTGTTGTGTACGTGGTGCTGGGGTTTGAACTCACATACTTGCACTTGCTGGGCAAGTGCTGTAACCGCTGAGCTACCGCTCTAGCCCCAGAATCAGTTTTTATTTAGTTTTTCATATTACTTTTGTTGCTCCAACACTTCATTGTGTACATGGTGCTGGGGTTTGAATTTGCATCCTTGCACATGCCAGGCAAGTGTCACAACCACTGAGCCACCACTCCAGCCACTGTTATTGTGGTTTTGGTATGCATTTTCATAATAACTAATGATAAACATCTTTTCACATGCTTATTGGCCATTATCTTCTTTGGAGACTGTCTAGTTAAGTCCTTTGCTCATTTTTAAATTCTGTTTTGATTTTTCGGGGCTGGAGTGGTGGCTCAGCAGTTACAGCACTTGCCTGTCATGTGGGAGTCTGTGGGTTTGAACCCTAACACCACGTACACAACAAAGTGTCGGAGCAACAAAAGCCACATGAAAAACTAAATAAAAATTGGCTCTCTAATTTCATTTTTAAATCACAATTTCTTAAATTGGGGTATGTAGACACATTCTAATGGAAGAGGATCAAATCCTCTTGGTTTCAGCTTGCTTTTAGGAGCCTAGGCCTCTCTGTTTCATTAGTGCTGCCTCCTGCCTTTATCTTAGCGGTCACTTTTTGCTGTCCCTAATCTCTGAGCCACTTTTCTGTTTCCTGTTTGGCCTGATCTTCCATCAGTTATTTATCAAAATCTTTGTGTTAACTCTTGCTGTTGTAAATATCTGATACGGTTTTTCTTGTTCTTGGTAGACCTTGACACAGAACCTAAACTCTCTCATTTTATAATGGTCCTTTTTTTCTTCTAAATACATTTTTGTATTTTTTATATTTTATATTTTTATATTATTCCCTATATATTCAAGGGAAAACTTTGCTGGCATATCTGAAATTCAAGAACTGCCAGGTATAGTAGCACATGCCTGTGAATAATACTGCATTGGAGACTGAGGAAGGAGGATCACAAGTTCAGCAACTTTGCAAGAGCTTGTCTCAAAAATAAAATTTAAAAAAAAAAATTGTTGGTGAAGTTTGGTGGTAGAATCCTTATCTAGCATGCACAGAACCCTGGGTTCAATCCCTTTGACTGCAAAGAAAAAAGATGGAATTTCTCCAAATTCATGTAGCTAGTGGGCAACCAGATGTTATTAGATCATAATGCCTTGACTCTTGGTCCATTTTTTACTCTAACAAATTAACACTTTACAGCTGGACACACTGTGGCATACGCCCTTACTACCAGCAACTCAGGAAGCTAAGGCATGAGAATTATAGGATTACAAGTTTGAGAACAGCTCAGCAACTTAGCAACTAAAATAAACAGTAAAAGGCTGGGGATATAGCTCAGTTGTAAAGTGCCCCTGGGTTCAATCACCAGTACTACCAGAAAAGAGAAAAAGAAAACTGAGGGAAAGGATCTGATGAAGACTGTTGTCTGCAGAGTCTTTAGGGTTCATTTTTTTGTTTGTTTTGTTTTGTTTTTGTTTTAAGAGAGAGTGAGAGAGGGGCTGGAGTAGTGGCTCAGCGGTTATGGCGCCTGCCTGGCATGTATGAGGACACGAGTTCAAACCCCAGCACCATATACACAATGAAGTGTCTGAGCAATGAAGGCTACATGAGAAAACTAAAAGTGATTCTTTCTCTCTCTCGCTCTCTCTCTCTCTCTCTTTAAAAAAAAAAAGTGAGAGAATCAGTTTTATTCATTTTTTTCATCTGGCTTTTGTTTCTCCAACATACTTGTATGTATGGTGCAAGCACTCTGACTGCTAAGCCACTGCTCCAGCCCTTGAATTAGTCTTTTTGTCAGACACAATTTAATGAGTATCTCCTATTGGGACAGTTCAGATGCAATAGAGAGTAACCCCAGGCAAAGTTAAGGAGTTTCACATAGGCGTTTTTCTTTGGGTTACCTGCAATAAGCAGGGCTTCTCTTAAAGTCCTTCATGAATGCCTGCAGTGTGATGGATATTAGGGATGATACAAAGTTGAATGACACCCTGACTTTCAAGGTCAGGGACATTTAGGAATTAATAATTTGCTCATGCTTGCCACTGAGTTTGCCACCAGAACACAGGTTTTGTGAAAATCACCACTAAATCAAAGCCAAAATGGGAAAGGAAAAGACTCATATCAACATTGTTGTCATCAGACATATAGATTTGGGCAAGTCCACTACTATAGGCCACTTGATCTACAAATGTGGTGGGATTGACAAAAGGACCACTGAAAATTTGAAAAGGAGGCCCCTGAGATGGGAAAAGGCTCCTTCATGAAAGCTGAGCATGAGTTTGGTATGACACCTCCCTGTGGAAATTTGAGACGAACAAGTGTTATGTGACTATCATTGATGCCTCAGGACACAGAGACTTTAACAAAAACATGATTACAGGCACATCTCAGGGTTGTTGTGCTATCCTGATTGTTCCTGCTAGTGTTGGTGAATTTGAAGCTGGTATATCCAAGAATGGGCAGACCTGGGGGCATGCTCTTCTGGCTTACACTCTGGGTGTGAAACAACTAATTGTTGATGCTAACAAAATGGATTCCACCGAGCCACTCTACAGTCAGAAGAGATGCGAGGAAATCATAAAGGCAGTCAACACCTACATTAAGAAAATTGTCTACAACCCTGACACAGTAGCATTTGTGCCAGTTTTTGGTTGGAATGGTAACACCATGGTGGAGCCAAGTTCTTTTATGCCTTGGTTCAAAGGAAGAAAAGTCACCCATAAAGATGGCAGTGCCATCTTTGGAGGCTTTAGATTGCATCCTACCACCAACTCCTCCAACTGACAGACCTTTGCATCTGCCCCTCAAGGATGTCTACAAGATTTGTGGTATTCATACTATTCCTGTTGGCATTGGTATTCTCAAGCCTGGCATGCTGGTGATGTTTGCTCCAGTGTCACAACTGAAGTAAAATCAGTTGAAATGCATCATGAAGCTTTGAGTGAAGCTCTTCCTGGGGACAATCTGAGCTTCAATGTCAACCGTGTCTGTCAAAGAAGTTCATCATGGCAATGTTGCTGGTGACAACAAAAATGACCCACCAATGGAAGCAGCTGATTTCACTGCTCAGGTGATTATCCTGAACTATCCAGGCCAAAATCAGTGCTAGCTATGCCCCTGTACTGGATTGTCACTCAGCGTATATTGCTTGCAAGTTTGGTGAACTCAAAGAAAAGATTGATCACCATTCTGGTAAGAAACTGGAAGATGGTCCTAAATTCTTGAAATCCGGTAATACTGCCATCATTAATACAGTTCCAGGAAAGCCCATGTGTGTTGAAAGCTTTTTTGACTATCCTTCTCTGGGATGTTTTGCTGTTTGTGATATGAGGTGGACAGTTTCTGTGGGTGTCATCAAAGCAGTGGACAAGAACGCTGTTGGAGCTGATAAGGTCACCAAGTATGCCCAGAAAGCTCAAAAGGCTGAATGAATATTATCCCTAATTGGATACTTGTATGTATCCACTTGTATTATCCAATTAGGGATAATATTCATTGTTACCCCAATTTTTTTTTGTTTACCCCAGTCTTAATCAGTGGTGGAAGAACAGTCTCAGAACTGTTTGCCTCAATTGGTCATTTAAGTTTAATAGTAAAAGACTGGTTGATGAAACATTGTAAAACCTTTAGAAGGAAAGGAAAATGTTTATGAACCATTTTGGGGTTTTTTTGTGTTTTTTGTTTTTGTTTTTGTTTTTTTTGGTGTTTTTTTTTTTTTAGAGGGACAGTGAGAGAGAGAAAGAGGGAGAAACAACTTTATTCAGTTCTTCATCTGGTTGTTGTTGCTCCAACACTTAATTGTGTACGTGGTGCTGGGGTTTGAACTCCAGTCCTCACACATGCCAGGCAAGCCCACAACTGCTAAGCCACTGCTCCAGCACGTTGTTAATTTTTTAAATGAATACTTTTTAATGGAAACAACTTGACCAAAAATCTGTCACAATTTTGAGACCCATTAAATCGAAAGTTTAATGAGAAACCCATGTCTTCTCTCAGTCAACATGAACTTAAATCAAAAGTTTAATGAGAAACCCGTGTCTTCCCTTGGTCAACATGAACTTCTATACAAATGTTAAGCAAGAGTTCCTCACAACCTATTCCGAGTGTTGAGAACCTGTTGAAACTTCATAAAAGTTTTCTTGTTGGGAATTAGTTTGGAAGGAAAATTGAGGAGGGACCTTGTCTCAAGTATCTAGTGTAGCTGTTGGGAGGACAGTATTGATTACTACACTTGGTTAGGATAGAGAAACTTTCTAATTTACTTTAGAAGGCCAAATCCTGTAATATTAAAGGCTGTTACTTCTGAAAAAAAAATTTGCTCATGGGAAGGTTCACAGTTAGAAGTAGAATACTAGACATGATTTGCCAGGGAAAATAGATGAAGGCATAAGAGGAGGCAGGATGTAAAAATAAAAAGGTCATGGAAGAAAAAACTAGCACAGTAGCTAATTGGGTGTTTTGCTATGTGTTATTTCAAATAATCCTCCATAACACCTTATGAGCTAGCCATTATTCCCATTTTACATGTGAAGAAACAGAGACTCAGGAAAGTTAAGTAGCTTGAACAAATGATACGTGCAATTACAGGAAATTGAATTAAGGGGTATATTAGCTAGGCAGTTGCTCATAATGAATGTGCAATTTAAATGCTACCGAAATTACATTGTGTTATTATTTGTAAGGCTACAGAGGAGTCCTGTATACAGATGGAGGATTATTCGTAGGGATTGGGAAAATAAAAAAATGTATACGCTTTTTTGGGGTGCTGATGGGGGTGCTGATTACTAAACAACGAGAAAGGATGTTTTCCCAAATGGTGCCTGTACATTTTCCTGTAATACCCAGGAGTAGCACCCTTTTCTTTATGTAAATGTTAGATAGTTGATGATTGGTATATGTGTTGCTAGAAATCAGACCAAATGCCTCAAGTACACTAGGCCAGCTCTGTATCACTAAATTATACCTCAGCCCAGGTGTCTTAATTTAAAGGAGCCCAGTCTAATAGTGTTTGCAGACACTAGTAGACTCTCCTGAGTGATTAAGAAAGGGTCAATCCTAAATCCTCTTAAATTCAAAATGTCCCACACTCCCTCTAGTGTATGAATGAAATGCCAATGACAGACAAGCAGGTAATGATGATTCTAAAGAATGTACTGCTGGTAGTCTTCTTATAGGAATATCTTATAGTAAGCTTAAATATTGAATTTTCTTCAACTTCTCATCATAATTACACATTTTTCAGGTAAATCCTCTAGGGAACAAATGGGAGAAAATAAACAGGTATCCACTGTTAAATCTACCACTATGTTTGTTATCCTTAGGAAATTACTACAGTCAAGGAGAGATTCGTAAGAAAGAACTTTTGCAGAGCTGTGATGTTTTGGGGATTCCACCCTCCCGTGTAGTGATTATTGATGACAGGTAATTTATCTTTTACCAATGTAGAAATAAATAAGAACATTCTATTTCAGAAGTCTACTTAAAACCACTTCATGTTTGTTTTTGAATGACATAATAGAAACAATTTTCTTCCACTTGTGTTCAGATATTTTTTGTCTTGAGATGGGCATTTCTCTATACATCTACATCCTTAAAATTTTATATTATAAATTTCAAAATCACTCAAAAGAATAAAGAACAATACCATGAGCCCCCAAATGCCTATACCTAATCCCAGTAATTATACTTGCTTCTTATCCCCACTTAACATTTTTGTGTATATGAAATATTTGAAAGAAAATCCCAGACATCAGGGTATTTCATCCTTACATACCTAGGTATGCAAATCTAAAGAACATGAACATTTTTCTTTTTAATGTGGGGAGATTGAATTTAGGGACACTTAACCACTGAGCCACAATCCTCAGCCCTTTTTTATTTTATTTTTTAATTTTGAGACGGGGTCTCTTTAAGATGCTTAGGACCTTGCTAATGTGCTGAGGCTGACTTTAAACTTGCAATCCTCCTGCCTCAGCCTCCCAAGCCACTGGGATTACAGGCATGCACTACCACGCCCCAGCTTAAGAACATGAACATTTAACAATAATATTCTTTGGAGTCCTCCAATACCAAGACCATGTTGAAATTTTTCCAGGTACCTCACAAATGTCTTCTTACAGTTGGTTTGTTCAAATCAGAATCTAAATAAGGTATATTCATTATAATTGTTTGATAGTCGCAATTACCTTTCCTCCGTGTCATTGATTTGTTAAAGAAACTGAATTTGTTTTCATATAGATTGTCCTATATTCTGAATTTATCTGTCTGTTTCTACTTGGTATAGTTATTCTTCTATCCTCTATATTTCTTGCACATTAGACATTAATGATAAAGACCTGATTAGATTTGGGGGACAAGAATACTTCCTGGGCTGTTCTGTGTTCTCATATAATAGATGCATATTGTCTGATTATCTCACCTGTGGTGATTCACTACTTAATCAGAGAATTCAGATTGCAATAGCTATTTCCTTCATTTTAAAGAAACCCATCAACTTTTCATGTAATGTTCTCATGACAATAGCCTAAATCATTAACTACAAGTTATAAAATGGTGAGTTTCTAATTATCTCACGTGTTCAATATGTACTAGCTGTAATTTTTTTTTTAAGAGAGGGACAGTGAGAGAAAGAATCAATTTTATTTCGTTTCTCACGTGACTTCCATTGCTCCAACACTTCATTGCGTATGTAGTTGTAGGGTTCAAACCTGCATCCTTGCACATGCCAGACAAGCGCCGTAACTACTGAGTCACCGATCCAGCCCTGTAATTCTTTTGTAAAGTAGAACTTTTACTATCAACTAGGACCCTTTAATTACCTGCTATGTAATTTGAACTAAAAAGATAAGATAGATGCTCAATTCTTTCCATTTTATTGATATTCTCTGAATAAGGAATTGATGCCCTAATTGTTATCCATTGTTTCTTGTGTGATAGGGGACACTTTTAATTTCATTAGGAATTTGTGTTTTTATATATTCCAGGTTTTAGGTTCAGTCATGGTCATGATTTAGATGTGAGGTATCACCCAAAAGCTCATGCGTGAGACAAAGAGAAAGTTCTGAAGTGAAATGATTGGGTTATGAGAACTTTAACACAATCAGTTCATTGATCCACTCAGGGATTAACCGGGTGATAACCAGGCAGGAAGGATGTGACTAGAGGAAGTGGATCACTTGGGGCATGCCTTTGAAGTATATACATTTTATTCTTGGTGAATGGAGCTCTCTCTGGTTTCTGGTGCCCATGTCCTGAGCAGGTTTCCTCTTCCACACCTTTTCACTATGAGTATTATTTTTTTTTTTTTAAGAGAGGGAGAGGGGCTGGAGCGGTGGCTTATCGGTTTCATCGCTTGCCTGGCAAGCACGGGTACCCGGGTTCAAACCCCAGCACCACGTACACAACTGAGTGTTGGAGCAACTAAGGCCATGTGAAAAACTAAATAAAGTTGTTTCTCTCTTTCTCTGTCTCTCTCACTGTCCCTCTCTCTTTAAAAAAAAAAAAAAAAAGAGAGAGAGGGAGAGAATCAATTTTATCTATTTATTTTTTCATCTGGCCTTTGCTTCTCTGACAGTTGTGTGTGTTGTGCAGTGGTTTGAATCCAACTCCTCATGCATGCTAGGCAAGTACTCTAACCACTGAGCCCCTGAATTCTGTTTTTAAAGAGAGTCAATTTTATTTATTTATTTTTCATCTGATTTTTGTTTTTCTAACACTTTGTATGTGGTGATAGGGTTCAAACTTGGGTCCTCATGCATGCCAGGCAAACACTATACCACTGAACCACCTCTACAGCCTCGCACTATGATGTTTTGCCTCATTTCAGACATAAAGCAACAAAGCTGGTCATATATGGACTGAGACCTCTGAAACTCTGAGTACCAAATAAGCTTTCTTCCTCTAAAATTGTTCTTGTCAAGTCTTTTGGTCACAGCAGTGAAAAAGCTGTCATCATATTCTTTGATCCCTAGATTGTCTGATCTTTGACTACTGAGCCTCTTCATGATGGTATATATATACCCTTTTGATATAATCTCCTTTAGTCTTTTAGGATTTCCTAGCTTTTATGGACAAGACTTTCCAATACCTTCTTTACCTCCCTGCCCCAATTCTGGAATCAGTGATTTCTGTAGAAAGTTTGGTTTGTCTTAGTATGGAATGATTAATTTAGAGACTATAACCAACCTACTAGGAGCATTATTTGCTACAGTGTTATTATTTCTCATTGCTACTTGGTCTTGATAATGGATGGAACTAAGAGATATCAGTCTTTTTTTTTTTTTTTAAGAAAGAGGGACAGTGGAGAAAGAGAAAAACAACTTCTATTTAGTTTTTCGTGTGACTTTCGTTGCTCTGAGACGTTGTGTACGTGGTACTGGGGTTTGAACTCGCGTACTCGAGTACGCAGGTCTAGTGCTGTAACCGTTGAGCCACCACTTCAGCCCCAATGTCAGTCTTTTTAAGGGTAAATAAAAGCCCATAATTTATACTTATGATTATAATTCAGAGTAAATGTTTCAGGGATTTTGCTTAGCATCTTTGTGTCTTGCTTTCTTTCTTTTTTTTTTTTTTCAGGGCTGAGGACCAAACTTGGGGCCTTGTGCATGCTAGGCAAGCACTCTGCCACTGAGCTAAATCCCCAACCCCAGACTGTCTTGCTTTCTAACAACACAAACATAACTACTTGTTTTCTTTAATCTTTGTAAGAATTTCATAGAACATGGAATGGAAAGGTCTCTTATTATGTATATTCAGAAGAACAGATATAGAAAACAAAGACTAAATAGAGCTGGCCATGATGTCTATAATTTACCTTAAAATAAGTCAGAAAATATGTGTACATGTGTGTGTATACATACATGTACACATTTTGTATACACACAAATATATTTCATTAATGAACCCAACATGGCAAGTATTAGCAATTTGAACCGTGGTGAATGTACAAGAGTATTCAATATACTATCCTTTGGAATTTTTTATATTAATTTTTTTATGTACCCTGCACAGAACGTACCTTTTCTCCTATCTCCTGGCATGTATGAATATATTTTACTGTTTTTGTTTCTGACTTGCTCTTCAAGTTAAAAAAAAAAAGTTGACTGGCACTTGTGAGTTTCACACACAACATTTTAGGTGTAAAAATCTGCACCTTACTAGCTAGATAGCTTTTGAAGTTTATTATAAATGAATTTGTACTTGCTCCCCTTTTTTGAGGTTTCCTCTTATATTATTGGGTAAAATAAGGTAATAACAAACCATGATGAAGAGATAAGTTCCTTTTAGTATGCAAAGAAAAAATATTTGATCACCCTAGATATACATAAAAAGTCCAAAGTGGTAGTTTCGCGAGCATTTTCACTTCATTCCTAAAAAGCAAAAATTGCTCTGTTATTTATACAGAAAGAAGTTGTATCTTAACTGAAATCTGCACTTAGTTATGTTGTAATTATCAGACATAGGAAGTTAACTCCAATTTAGACAGTGTTCCCGTCTATAAGTAAATAAAACACTAACCAATTTCTAAGATGAACAAGTAACCTAACTTAAACAGTTGACCTCATATTCTGGGATATATGATGGATGTACCTGAGTAAGACAGCTCACTTGGCATACTGGTAAGTGGTTTCCGTTATGTAGACTCCAGATATACAGAGAAGGACCATGGAAAAGCTGCCCAATAAGAAGCTGTCAACTCTATGCAAAGAAGGTACCCACCACCCTCATTCACCACTTGTTTATTTTTAATTTCTATGTCATTCCAAAAAACCTGGTCCCAATTGTTTTCAGGTTTGGAGGAGTTTCACTTGTTGTTCTCAGATTAGAACCAGTGCATTATTAAGTAAGGGAAAGGAGTTACTGCCAATAGGAACACATGGGTGAGTAATAAATTAAACATGAGTATTCAGTGTGCTGGGATCCAGTTAGGTGACTTCAACAGTGAGATTTGAACTCTCATATATAAAGTCATCCAGAAGCAAGATGAGTCTAGTGTCACTCAACAGCATTGTCAAAAACCAAAGTCCTTTGATCTTTTACCATGGCTATTCCATCATATCAACATGCCTCCCCTCATGGTTGCAAAGTGTTTGAAGTAGTTCCAGATGTGACATGTAAACACGATTGGGTCCTGTCAAGAGGAGAGATATTTTCCTCCCAAATATCTCTTTATATTATGGAGAAAAACCAGGAACCCCAGCAGACTTTAGCTCAGGGCTACATGGTTTACCACTACCACCTCTCTACTAACTTCCCACCCACTCTAGCTGCTGAACATTGGGCAAACTAGTATCAGTCTTTAATTATTTATTTTATTTTAAAGAGAGAGGGACAGAGAGAGAAAGAATCAATTTTATTTAGTTTTTTCATGTGGCTTTTGTTTCTCTGAGACTTCATTGGCTACGTGGTGCTGGGGTTTGAACTCTCGTACTCTTGCATGCTAGGCAAGTACCATAACTGCTCAGCCACCACTCCAGCCCCCTATTTTCAGCCCTTATAATGACAGATGACACATGCCAGCAGGAATTGCTATGGGAATGAGAAAAAAATGCTTATTTAATTTCACCATGTTGCAAGGTCTGTGTGTTTTATACCCCACATACTTTGTTCCTTTCTCCATTGGTGTTGGCAAATCCAACCTTTTTTTTTTCTTTATTAAGGAGTTGAGTTGTTGTACAATCATAAATACATATAAAGTAACAATATGATATGCATTTGTTCCTACACCATAATTACCCCCACATCACCTGTTGGGGAAATCCCCAACAATCACCCACACCCCAGTCTCTTGATGCCTCTATTATGACCCTATGAGATATAAATGTCCATATATACATATATATAATTGTAAATTTTCCAGATTTAAATGATTGCATAAGTATTATTTGACTTCTCAGCGGTATAGAGTATACAACATTGTCAATTTTCTCTGTAGATCCCTCCCTATTCTCTCTCCCTCTCTCTCCCTTTTCCCTCCCCTTGAACCGACCTACATGTCTGTGGTTCCCATAGATTATGTGTTGCTATGCCTCTGGTAGGTCTAATACATGAGTTTGACTACCTTTCACCCAATCCTGCGTTTAGCTCTAGCCTCCACAAATTCGGGAAAACATTCCACCCTTGACTCTCTGGGTTTGACTAACTTTGCTCAACATGATTTCTTCCATTGCCATCCATTTACCTTCAAAGGCCACAATATCATTATTCCTAACTGCCGAATAGCATTCCATTGTATGTATATACCAGAGCTTTTGTATCCATTTATCTAGTAAAGGGCATCTGGGTTGATTCCATAATTTAGCTATTGTAAACTGAGCTGTTATGAACATTGATTTTGCTATATCTCTGTAATGTGCTGCTTCTAACTCCACAGGGGAAACACCCAAAAGAGGAATAGCTAGGTTGTACGATAGACCCAACTCTGATTTTTTGAGGCGTCTCCCCACTGCTTTCCAGTGATTACTTTCTGTGATTACTGGTGATTTAGAAAACTTTCTCATGTGTTCATTGGCTTGATTGATTTCCTCTGTTCAGAAGTTTCTGTTTAGCTCTCTGGCACATTTATTGATTTGATTGTTTGTTTTTGTTATCAAGGTTGTTGAAGTCTTTATAAATTTTGGACATTATTCCCCTGTCAGAAAAATCATAGGCCAAGATTATCTCTTGACAATCTTGACCAATTCTTTGGCTGAGCAAAAGCTTTTCAGTATCCCACTCGTTGTTGTTGTTTTTTGTTTTTTGTTTTGTTTTGTTTTTGAGAGAGAGAGAAAGGAGAGAAAGAAAAAGAGAGAATCAATTTTATTTAGTTTTCTATTGCTCCAACACGTAGTTGGATACGTGGTGTTGGGGTTTGAACCTAGGTTCTTGGGGCACATGCCAGGCAAGTGCTGAGCCTCTGCTCCAGACCCCACTCATTGATTTTTTACTTTAATTTTTTCTCTTTGGGAGTCTTGTTGAGAAAGTCTTTGCCTACTCCCAAATGCTGGAGTGTTGGTCCTAATTTTTCTTCTACAAGTTGTATGGTAGCTGATTTAATTCCTACTTCCTTGATCCATTTCACTTTTATTTTTGTGTAAGGTGAGAGGTAAGGATCTAATTTCAGTTTTCTGCAAGTGGCCATCCAGTTTGTCCAGCACCGTTTGTTGAATAGGCTGTCTCCCCTCCATGTTATATTTTGACCCCCTTTGTCAGATATCATATGTTTAAAGATTTGTGGATTTTTCTCAGAGTCTTCTTTTCTATTCCATTGGTCTTCAGAACTGTTTTGATACCAGTACCATACTGTTTTTGTTACTACAGCTTTGTAGTATAATTTTAGATCTGGTATTGTGAAACCACCTATTTCATCTTTCTTCTTTAGTAATGTTTTGGCTGTTTTGGGTTTCTTATTGTTCCAAATGAATTTGAGAATTGCTTTTTTGATATCTGTAAAGAATACCATTGGTATCTTGATGAGGATTGCATTGAATCTGTATAGTGCTTTTGGCAGAATGGGCATTTTAATTATATTATTTCTGCCTAACCAAGAGCATGGAACGTCTTTCCATCTTCTTAGGTCTTCCTCAATTTCTGTCTTCAGTTTTTCTATAATTTTCATTATAGTGGTGTTTTGTATCACTTGTTAGATTAATTCCCAAGTATTTAATTCTTTTTGAGGATATTGTGAATGGGACCAATGTCCTGATTTCTTCTTCCGTATTATTGTTAGTGTTTAGGAAAATAAAATCAATAGATTTATGGGTATTGATCTTGTAGCCTGCCACTATGCTAAATTTGTTTATAAGCTCAAGCAGTTTTCTGGTGGAGTTTTTCGGATCTTCCAGATATAGGATCATGTCATCAGCAAAGAGGGATAGTTTGACTTCCTCTCTTCCTATTCTTATTGCTTTGATTTCCTTTTTTTGCCTGATTGGTCGCAGGTAGTCTTGTCTCTTTAAAAAAGAAACTATATATATATATATATATATATATATATATATATATACCCTTTAAACTTTCCTGTATTTTCCATAGTTTTGATAATGAGTGTGCATTAATTATAAAAGTTTTATTAAATTTATTTTATATTATTACTAAATATATCTTTTTCTGCTTTTACATTTGTTTGCTTGTTTTTAATTAAAAGACATTGAACAAAGGAACAAGATGGTCAGATTTTTACTTTTCTTTTTGTATTGGGGATTGAACCCAGGAAAACTTTACCACTGAGCTACATCCCCAGCCCTTTTTATTTTTGTTTTGATATAGGATCTCCCTAAGTTGGAAGTCCAAACATAGAAAGATGGATGAATTCTTAATAACAACTTTAGAAAAGTAGAAATAATTTCATAGGTGCTACCTTTTTGCAGGGGTTAAAAGGAGAGAGGGACTGAGAGAGAGAGAGAGAATCAATTTTATTTAGTTTCTCATGTGGCTTTCGTTGCTCCAACACTTTGTTGCATATGTGGTGCTGGGGTTTGAACCCACATGCTCGCTTACGCAAGGCAACCGCTGTAACACTGAGCCACTGCTCTAGGCCCAGTGCTGCTGTTTTAATAAAACAAATCAAATTGAACATTACTGGAAAAGAAATTGAATCCAGACTTGGTGGCACACACCTATAATCCCAGTTACTTGGAAGGCTAATGCAGGAGGATCAAAAATTTCAAGGCCAGCCTGGGGAACTTAAGGGATGGGATGTAGCTCAGTAGTGGAGAGGTTACTGGGTTCAGTCCCAGTAACGAAGAAGAAAAAAGGAAAGAAAGGAAGAAATTTAATGAAACTGAGGAACTTTGATGTAAACTTCAGATAAATTCAGTTACGATGAATTTATTTCTTTAAAAAAAATGCCCCAAATTAAGAAGAAAACATAAAATGAAGTATCTGAAGAATGTTGTTAGTGAGTTGTTCTTGTTGTTTTTGACCCATGTTTCAAATTATCTATTTCTACTAACTACCTGGAAGAAGTAAGCTTACCTGGATTTTTCCTAGAAACCCTCCTCCCCAGACCCTCGTAATATCATTACTTTTACTTTGTCAAGATTCGTTACTCATTCATTTTAAACACCATCATTCTCACAATTGTTTAATCTTAATCTTATATTGAATTAACCAAAGTGCAATCAGTCTTTTACCATGGTTTATATGCTCATTAACTGTTTTGATTTATCCCTGAATTGACAAGTATCTATTTCCAATACTTTTTTTGGTTCTAGGGGTTGAACCCAGGGACTCTTAACTCCTGAGCCACATCCTCAGCCCTTTTTATTTTTATTTTATTTTATTTTATTTTATTTTTTTAGACAGGGTCTTGCTAACTTCTTGGGGCCTCATTAGGTTGCCAAAGCTGGCTTTAAATTTGCGATCCTCCTGCCTCAGCATCCTGAGCTGCTGAATTACAGGTCTGTGCCACTGTGCCCAGCCTTTCTTTTATTTTTGAAGTTGTCATTCATAGGAGATTTCCCCTGTTGGTAGGTTATTTTGGGATTGTGTCTCATATTTGGGATAATGTCACTTAGGGCCAGCTACCTGTTAAAGAACAGTTTCAAAGGACAGGGAAGGGTCTAAGTATCAAGCTGAGACAATCTGAAGCTTCTGAACCTTACTTTCATCAACACTAACTCATCAAATTTTCTTTCCACTTAGGGCCAGCTACCTGTTAAAGAACAGTTTCAAAGGACAGGGAAGGGTCTAAGTATCAAGCTGAGACAATCTGAAGCTTCTGAACCTTACTTTCATCAACACTAACTCATCAAATTTTCTTTCCTTTATTCTGGAGGCACCTAAATTTTTAGTGTATTGTCTTGTTCAACTCTTGGTATGCTGTGGCAAAGAAGCTTGATATAGGCACTAAAAACAGGAATTTGTGTTTTAGGTTTTTGTTTGCTTGTTTGTTTTGTTTTGTTTGCAGTGCTAATCCCCAGGCCACAGGCATGCTACGTGAGCACTACCGCTGAACTATACCCCCAAACCTAGAAATAGCTTGTTGGCATCATTTTCCTTCAAAGAAAGTTTCTCCTGAACCATTTATTATCTCTAGATCTCACGGCATTAACCAAAGATCACTGGAGTGTTTGAGGTTGGTAAGACTCAATTTTTTTTTGAAAGAGGGACAGTGAGAGAGAGACCAAGAGAAAGAGAGAATCAATTTTATTTAATTTTTCATCTGGTTTTCATTGCTCCAACACTTAGTTGTGTATGTGGTGCTGGGGTTCAAACCTGGGTCTTCACATGTGCCAGGCAAGTGCAGTAACCACTGAGCTACTGCTCCAGCCCTGGTAATACTCAATTTTGAGGGACTTCTGTATCCTGTTATAAGTCCAAAGTGCAGCATGTACTAGATGGCTGCATACCTCCTCTTTCTAGGCAGATTTCAAAGTATTAGACAGGTATATCTCATGCTTTGTGATTTTCAGAAATGGTGGAGTTTTTGCTTCATTGAAGTTGATGCTGTTTAATTTTTATTTCTTTTATCGTTTTCAGTGGAGTTTGAGGAAAGATAAAAAAGTGAAGATATCACTAGTATTATAATTAAAAGTTCATATTTCCATTTTAGACAGATTACTACTGGCAGTTGAAAGAAGGATGGATGCAAGGAGTGTGAGATCAAAGAAAAGAAAATGACAAAAGTATAATACAATATGGTTTTTGACCAAGCATCATAAAATGAGGGTTATAGTGGTGATGCTTCCATAAACCAGCAGTGTGTCCTTAGACATATAATTTCCCCTTTCTGGGCTCCTCTTTTTGTATATGTAAACTGAGATGAGAAGCGATGGTGATTTTATCTAAAGCTCCTGAGACTATTCTTCAGGATCAGAATAGGACATATTTAGATGTGCCTATTTTCCTGTAAACAGAGGTTTTATGTTGTTTTTTTCTTTTGTTGTTATTTGTTTGGTTTTTCGTACTGGAGATTTAACCCAGTCTGCCACTGAGCTACACCCCTGGCCCTTTTTAACTTTTATTTTGAGGCAGAGTCTCCCTACATTGCCCAAGCTGGCCTTGAACTGATGACCCTCCTGCCTCAGCTTCACAAGTCACTGGGATTACAGGCATGTGCAACCATGCCCAGATCAGAAATGGAACTGTATGTGCTCTGCTCAACAAGATTTCTGATATTTTGAAATACTTGCCATTTTGCCAATTCTCAATTAATATAGATATGGCATATCTATATTAAATGTGTCCATTGTACTAAGCTGGAGGCCTCTCTTGAGAACACTTACGTCATGGGTTAGGAACATAAGGAAACTCAGAATAGACTTTTTTTTTTTTTAAGAGAGAGGAAAGAGAGAGATCAGTTTTTATGTGGCTTTCGTTGCTCTATCACTTCATTGTGTACGTGGGGTTGGGGTTTGAACCTGGGTCCTTGCACATGCCACACAAGCGCCACAACCACTGAACCACCACTCTAGTCCCTAGACTTTTTTTTTTTTAATTAACCAGAATTAATTTAGCCAGCTAACTCTTGTCTGTATAGAAATTGTATTGGGTCCAAAAACTTTGTATATGAGGCAAGTATTTCTCTAAAATGCAACAAATAATTACAGACAAGTAGTGTTAGCATCCAGAAGCAAGATTATTGGGTCAGTTTTTCATATTATTTCCCCAGAACATCAAGTTCCAAGAAATAATTCTTGATCATTTGTGGGATGTTTAAGAGCCTTTGGGAAAAGAGAAATTATAGCTGCCTATGTGTGCTGCGATTTAAGACAATGTGTTGTTACATGTATGAATTTGCTCAAACTCATGGTTAGATAGACCTCGTTGGGACTCAGCAGTTGGAGCACTGCCTGGCATTGATGAGGACCCAGGTTCAAACCCCAGCTCCTTATGCACAACTGAGTGTCAGAAAAACAAAAACCAGGGTGTCCTGCTTCCAGGTGCCCCTCTGCCTTGCGGAGTCTCTACTCTTCTTCCTGAATAAATCCTAGTCCTTTTACTCCTCAAAAAAAAAAAAAAAAAAAAAAAAAAAAAAAAAAAAAAAAAAAAAAAAAAAAAAAAAAGAAAGAAAGAAAAGAAAAGAAAAAAGAAAAACAAGAACAAAAACCAGATGAAAATATAAATAAAATTGATTCTCTCCCTCTCTCAAAAAAAAAAAAATTAGATAGACCTAGCACTTCAAGGCCGAGATACCATTTACCCAGCTAGTTTCTATAGTGGAATAATTGATAGGTTTTATATTTTCCCCCTTTTCTTTTCTTGCTTGTCTGGTTTGGGGTATTTTTATTTTTGTTTTGCAGTAGTAAGGATCAAGCCAGGGCCTCACATATGCTGGCCAAGCACTTTGCTATTGACCTACGTTCCTAGCCCTCTAATGGGTTTAGTTTTAAAGTAATGAAAATGTTCCAGAATTGCTTGAGGTGATTATTGCACAACTCTGAAAACACCAAGAAACAAAACAAAACAAAAAAGGATTTTAAGCTGTAAATTGATAAACTGTGTATTATGTGAATTATATCTAAATAAAACTATAATTTTAAAAATACATTGCAAAAAATATATCAAATGATAAAGGTAGATTCTGTAAGAAAGGACTATGGGGTTGATGTTCTTGGGGGAAATCTCAGTTTTTCTTTACTATTAAATGATTATCAAAATATGCCATTTCCTTACCCAGCATACTAAATAATACACCCTTAACTCTGACCTCACTCATGTCTTACAAAACCACAGAAGGAACTCACAGTTCTTGTTTTCTTGGATGGGGCTCCCTTGGCTGTCAGCCCCATTTCATCTTCCTTCTGCTTAACAGGAGAAGGAAGTTTCACAAAACTGCACTGCACATTTACTTTTCATTTTTCCTTCTCACCCACTAATTTAGTGTCTTCCTTAACTTTGGAAATGACTAGTTTTTCAGAGGAGAGCTTTGCATCTATAATGTAAGGCATAGATATATTTTTCGTCCGTCTTCACTGAGCTGAAGGATAATCTAAATGTTTCTCATTACTCCTGTAATGAGACACTTAACCAAAGAATTGTCTGAAGAGCAGACTTGTGATAAGCGGACAGTAACATTGTGGGCATTTTTTTTTTTTTTAAGAGAGAGGGACAGTGAGAGAGAGAGAAAGAGAGAATCAATTTTATTTAGTTTTTCATGTGACTTTCATTGTTCCAACACTTTTTTGTGTATGTGGTGCTGGGGTTGGAACCCACATCTTCACGCATGCCAGGCAAGCAACAAGCATAGTAACCACCAAGCCACTACTCCAGCCCCTTTGTGGGCATTTTTAATCCCTCAGCCTCCAGCTGGGGCTGCAGTGGCATCCTTCAAGAGTAGAAGTCAGATGCTATCATTTAATTCTGGAAAATTCACAATCTAAACATTTGTATTGGTTGTAGGGGCAAAATGTAGAAGAATCAAGAGACTGGGTTGTGGGTGATGTAGGGGTAATTCTGGATTAGGAGCAAATGCATATCATATTGTTACATTTATATGCATTTATGATTGTACAATAACTCAACTCCTTAAAAAAAAGGTGAGGGGGCTAGAGAGGTTGCTCGGCGGTTAAGGCACTTGCCCAGCATGCAAGAGTATGCAAGTTCAAACCGCAGCACCACAGATCCAATGAAGTCTTGGAGCAACAAAAGCCACATGAAAACCTAAATTTAAAAAAAAAATTGTTTTCTCTCTCTCTCTCTCTCTCACTGTCCCTCTCTCTTTAAAAAAAAAAAAGAAGAAGAAGAAGGCAAGGTTGTTTGACCAACCAGGAGAGGCATTCACAGAGACAGAAAAGTAGAGAAAATTCAAGCCTCCAGTGGCCCAACGAGACAGGAAGGGCCAGAG